>JAPDSC010077488.1:0-14671 GCA_026290005.1 Latrodectus geometricus | reverse complement strand
AGAATAAAAATTCTAATTTTATCAAAAAGAATCTGCCTAATGCAACTTAAACTTATTCGTATTTATTTCTGTTTGGGTATTTTATGTCATTGATTAATTAAATTAGCAGATAAAAAATGGGTTAGACTATACTTTAGGGTGCCCTTTTGATTCTCGCCAAGTTATGATCACGATTGATCGCCAAGATGAGCAATACAATTTCCGAACATTTGATACAAAGTGCCATTAATGAATGATTATATATATTAGCATTTTAATTTACTTACAATAATTGTATGTTAAAATATTAATTTTGTTGTGTAATTTATTTAAAACTGTGTTTAGCTTCACAACTTGAATTTAGAATTTGTGATTATAGGAACTGTCAATAATTTTTTATTTATAAGAATATCTTTTAAATTTTCATAAGATTCCTAATTTTAGTTAATAAACATAATCGTACATAAAAAAGAGAAAAAAAACAGCCTGTTTTTTTTGCTTCCTACGAAATAACACCGAAACACATGTATATAGTTTGATTTATGAGTTTTATCCAGTGTTTAAAATGTGTTGTTGTAAACACTGAATGAATTAAAGAATATTAATTACTCAGGTTCAAAAGCACGAACTCTAGTGATAAATATTTAAATTACTCCAAAGTCACATCTTGTCATTAAAAAAAATCCATAAAAAATTTCTAATATAAAATAGTTTGATAATCAAAATATTTCATTTTGAATTAGGAAAAAATTATTAATATATATTTTTTTGATAAAACTTCATATAAAATTTTATTTAAAATAATTATATATGTTTTATAAACAGCAAAATATGTAAATTATAGTTGTTAAAAATGTATTTATTCCATTTAGTAACACACAGCCAATCTAGTAAAGAGTAAAAAAAATTACGTTTTTAACGGTTTTTAAAAAGACATTTTTTTCTCACTTTTCTAATCTTTGATTTTATCTAGGCCTAAATTCAATTGCTTAAGATTACAACTTATGTAATACGAAAAATACCAGAAACACGTTTTAAAATGCTGAACCTGCTTTTTCCTTCGGATTACACCGCCCTTTAGTAGTACAATGGTAGTCAATTTGAGAAGGTTTTCCTGAAATTCCAATACTGGGTTCAGTGCCATTTTCTCCTAGGCCTTATTTCAACCGCCATAAAAAGCAGCCTGAGTGGAAATGCTTTCGCATCCTTCATGTAATGGGGTGTGTACTTTGGAAGATCACTTTTCCAATACATCGGCATCCTTGTGTAGAGGAAGGACGCTCGGAATTTTGTAGTTGGCTAATTCTGGAAGTAAATCTCTTTTGTGCTCAGTATTGTTGCCACAAATGACTCTACTTATACATTGCTTTCAGATGGTACAACCCAGTGATGTTGTACAAAAAGGATTTATGGCAAACAGTTAGTGATTCATATTGCTTTTCGTGGAACAAGATATTGATGCCTTTTGGGGAAAATTGTTTCATCCCATGTCATTTCACAGTGAGGTTAGTTGTATCCCCCCTTCTTTGAAACAATACAAAACTAAAATCAATTAACTTAGAGAACTTTTTGATCTGAATACCTTTTATCAAAACTTTTGCGTTTACTTCTCAAAACAATGTTTTGATTTTAAAGCGCATAGTTCTGAATACAGGAATGTGCTTTAGATATATTCTCTATTTTCTCTATATTTTATACTGATTTTTAACGTTTCTTATGTAACACTAGGAAAGAATTTTCGTATAAGTAATTCAAAATGTCTCTGCAACTTAATTATTTTATATTTACAATAATATTAAAATACATTATTTCAAACATAAGCAAATAAGGTCTGATGTAAATAATATTCTTGCAGTTGAAAAATAGAAAAGATCTTGTCAAATTTTCCCAAATTTTATATAACCAAATAAAATACGAAATTATATTTATGACAGTAATTTAATAAAATTTTAGTAAATATATGTGTGTATGAGTATGTTTCTATAGTTAGTTACTAGGAACTTAAAATTTCATTTATATTAAACATCTCTTTATTCAAAAACATTATTTTATTTTATTTTACCAAACTTAAATAATATCCTTTAATATACAATTTGTTTACCATTTAAAATAATCCAGTTAAAATGAGAATAATAATTTTAGTTTTTACTGATGATCGAACTGAAGAAATTTTCAAATTTACAATTTACATTTTCAAATTCAAATTTACAATTTACAAATTTACAAGGATTCAAGAATTGTATGTAACAATAGGTTTTTTCATGAAAACATCCAAATTACACGAGAATTAAAAAATGGTAAAAAAATTTCAATCGAATCACTTAAAAAAGTCTTAGAATCATAAATGATTGGAATGAAACATTTTATACCAACATTTTTTACGTCAAACAATTTTTCATTTTTTTAGGCTCTCAAATTTTTGGAACATTTATTTGATTTGAAAAGATACATTTAATCATAAATATAAATTCATCTTGTAAAGTTCATACTTCAAAAATTTTATTTTAAGCGTACATATTGACTAAAATTGAAATTTTCTAGTTTAACTTATAAATTAATATATACGAGGCTCACTCTGAAATTTTTGAGATACAACTAGATTTTTAAAGTTATACTTACAAAATTTCAGATGTGTTCAAAGTAGTCTGCTCCAGCATCAATACACTTTTGTAGACGAATTTTCACAAGATTAAATGCCTCAAGCCATTCATTTCTTGGAATAGATGGAAAAAATGCATTTATAGCCACATCAATCTCTTCTTTTGAATGAAAATGACGTCCACGTAAGTTCTTTTTTAGATTAAAGAATAACCAAAAGTCGCACATAGCTAGATCAGGTGAATACGGTGGATGTTCGATCACTTTAATTTGTTTTTGTTTAAGAAACTCAACTGTTAATTCGGCTGTATGTGAAGATGCATTGTCATGGTGAAGCATTAGCCCCCTAACATTCAGTTCTTGTAGAATTTTTGGAAGACATTTAGTGGTATACCAGTTTGCTGTTACTGTCTTCTGTCCTTCCAAATTGATGGCTTTGACCAATCCCGTACTTCTGAAGAAAATGGCATACATCACTTTCTTCAGTGCGCGTTGTTTTTTCACCATTGTCGGCGTGGGATCATCTTCAAAGACCCATACTTTGCTTTCTTGACGTGTTGGAACGTCAAAAAACAGTATGTACGTTTCATCACCTGTTACAATTTTAGAAATGATGTGGTGGCCACCATCATTTAGCAATTTAAGAGTTTCTTTACTGATTCTGATACGCTTCTCCTTTTGGTGCTCAATTTGATTATGGGGAACCCAACGGCAAATTACTTTTTTCATATGTAATTCTTTATGAATGATTTTGTGTATGGATGCGGATCCATTGTTAAGTTCCTTCTGTATCATTTAATAGGTACAGCGATTATCATCCATTAACATTTTTCGTATGGTAGACACATTATCCGGGATTACTGCCGATGGCGGCCTTCCTGTGTGTTCTCCATCCTGAGGAAAATTGCGACCTCTTCTAAATTCTCTAAACCATCTGAATACAGTAGCACGAGCTGGAGATTCATCACCAAATGCTAATTGCAACCGCTGAACGCATTCTTCTTGATTTAATCCTGCTTTGAAATCGTAGAAAATCATAGCGCGAAAACGTTCTCGCGTCAACTCCATTTTCTCTTATGTTTAAAATTTATTCTTCGCTAAAGAAGTTGAAGTAAGTCAATAAAAATCGTCATCTGTGTTAAAATACTCTTTGTATTTTAAAATTAAACCGTTATTTTTATTTTGTAAATTCTCGTTTGGGCGTATCTCAAAAATTTCAGAGTAATCCTCGTATAAACAATTTTTAAAAGCAAAACATTTTTTCTATTCTAATTATACAACATTAGGGAATATAATGTTAAATTGTAGCTGTCTAAGTTTTAAGTTTCACTTAATAACATGGAATTAGTGAAATACTTTAAAAGAGATAACTATCAGTACTTCTAAGTTATGAGAGTTTCCAAATTTAACAAATGACATTGTGAATGCAGATTTACTGTTCTAAAAAAGAACAGTTCATGTCTTTTCTAAGTAAAATCTATCATAATTACTTTTATCGTTTGTAAAAATTTATTTTCTCGCAAACTAAACTTTCAAAAACATTCGTTCTCGTTTTGCCTCTGGCTCCTTAATTACTGTTACAAGTTTCTAATTACTTACAGAAAGTAACTAGTTACCAAGATGCAGATTTATCTTGGTAAAGACGAACATTCCTGACAAGAGTTGTGATGTATTTACTTTCAAATCAGCGCCTTTTCTCTGCAAAAATATTTTCATTAAGAAGTTCCACACACACGAAAATACATTTAATACAAAATAATCCTTAAACTTTCTCCTCAAATCAATAAAATAATATGTCATAGCTGTTTTGAAAATTTTAATTTATATTCCAATATTATATTTCATTTTTCTGGGCATATGAATTGTGTTTCCAAATTATCTATTTTGTATTCCAAAACTTTATTTAACATTGTTTTAACGAATTATTTTTGTTTTAAAAAGAATTATAAACTAATCTCTGTTTGCACTTAAGAAAGTTCAACTTTGCAAGTATAAACATCTTATGTTGGAATTTCGATTTAATATTTATAATTGCCTTTGCCTGTAAATGTTGTTTTGAATTTAAATAAGTTGATGATGTTTTCAAAAACAGTTTAAAAGTACATTTCTATAAAATATTGAAGTTTTAACTTTATATATCTTACGTAATTAAGTACAAAATCACTTGAAAAATTAAAAAAGCACATTTAAGTTTTAATATTATTAATATAAATAAATTAAATATGATTATGTTTATATCCTCATTTCAAAGTCGCAATATTGAGTGAAATATTCATTCTTCTTAGACTATTTCATACAGTAAGACCCCGCTTAACGCGGGGGATACGTTCCATCAAAGCAGAGCGTAATGCGAAACAGCGCTAAACGAGGCTATCTTTACATGTAAATATTGGGGTTAGGGGAAGATGGCTAGGAAATTGGTTAGGTATTAAATTTAAAAAGTATGTTTTTTTAATAAAAATAAAACCAAACAATTATTTCTTAAAGCCCAAATTAATACCACATTATTATTTCTTGCAAAAATAAAAACAAAATATAAATAACGAAACTAATATTCTTAAAAAAAACAAATAAAATTCTAAGTCAGTCACTGAAAATGCGGAAGTTAGCCTTCCGCATTTTCAGTGTTCTGCCTTTTTGTGACAAAAGCATCTAATGTTGTTTGCCTTCGTCTTTTGCGTTGTTCTCTTAAAAGTTCTTCATAAACGGATAGAGCATCTCTAACAACATGCCTTACTTTTGAGCTCCTGTCCAAATTCGGATCATTTTCCATGAATTGATCCATTATTTCAGCTATGGTAGACAAACTCCTTTTTACAAACGCCATCGAAAGTTCTTTTTGCTCGTCTTCTGAATCACTGCTGTCAACATTTTTGTTTTCTTCTTGTTCAGTTAATTCCTTGAGCTCATCATTAGAAAGACTAGCCGCTGCTTTTTTCCGCATCAAACAAGAAACACAAGTACACTCTTTCGGATATGTATTTGAAACCTATCGCTGCATAATATTTCGGGGAATCCCCGTATGCTGCAAGCGATTTCGTAGAATCCCCGGGTTGAAATAAAAGAGCGCTAAACCGAAACAGCGCTAAACGAAACAGCGTTAAGCGGGGTCTTACTGTACTTATAAACTTGGTAATTGTTTCATTACAATAAAATGTTTCCTCTTCTTAAGTTTCGAAACTATGGAGATTACATGACGTCACTTTTGACGTCATTAAATCTTCATAATTGTCTTTTTTGGGCATAGAAATCATAAAATAAATTTTAAAATGTTATTCTTAGTAACAAGACTTGATTTTAAACATCTGATAACATATTGATAACAAACATTTACAATCTAATTTTGAATTAAACATATAGGGTAATAAAAAGAGCAAAAACAACATACGTATCATATTAGATGATATAATTCCATTTTAAAAATACGATATGTTTGCTTAACAAAGAATCGGAAAAAGCTATTTGCATGTTACATTTTTATCATATTTAATAGTTTAGTGTGGTTACATATATATAATACTGGTTACTTATAAATCTGCAAATAAATTAATGTGCCTCTCTATTTCACTTTAGATGATCTTTTTAACATATTGAGAAGCCACATTGTGCTGCTGTAAAAACTACATTTAAATTTTGTTAAACATGCAAAACATAATTAATGCTGTTTACATCCATTGTCAGGGTTTCAGACAGCCCTCGACTTACTCATAAAATATTCATGAGCGAATGTAAATTATCTACTTGAAAAATTAGGTTTCCTTTTTTTATCTGAGAGCTTCTCAAATTTGTCTTTTCAGAGAAAAATGGCTTCTTATCGCAGAGTATTTTCTGAGAAACAAAGCTATTTATTTTAGACGCGAAGAAAATTTTGCATGTGGAAACATGTTATTGCATAGTAACCAAATTTATTATCCTATAATTTAATATAAGATACTACATAATAATTAGTTTTGGTATCTGGATGAAAATGAGGTGAATATTAATTACATTTAATGAGTACCGTACTATGATACAAAATGAAAAATATATTAGCGTCGCGTTCACTTTTATGTGACAATTTTGGAGTTTAAAAAAATAATGTCTTCAGTTTGTGAATCACTCCTATTTTATTGGTTAAGTAGTGATCTTGATTATGGCTTGATGTGAATAAATTTGCAACCTGTTATCTTCAATTATTGCTTAAGAAAGTATTGATATATTTATATATATTATTTGGGGATAAAGTATAATTTAAGGTTAGATAAAATAATTGTTTAAAATAAAAACATAATTAAAACAATTTAGAATGTAGCTTTAATTAAAAATGGTATGTTTAATGAAAAGAATTGTGCAATAACTTCCGTTGGGGAAAGGTGTGGATTTGGTAATGTCTCCAGCCTTAAAATCAGCTTAAAAAACAGACATGGATTTTTAATTGAGATTTACAAATGTTCAAAATACTGTTGTTCCATAATGTGTTATTGTTTCATTTTTTATATAAGAAGAATTAATTTGTTATTTTGGGAAGTAATTTACTCTAAATTATCTATTAAACTTGAAAAATGACTTTTAAAAATATAATGTTGAGCAGTTTTTGAAAAAATGTATATAAAAACTAAACATAAGGAAAATTAATATTATGAGATCATGTTTTCGCTAACATTTTCAAGTTCATATAGCACTGAAATTAGTTCAATCGTTTCAACAGAAGAAAATAAAGAGAAATGTAATGATAAGAGCATAATTTTCATCAAATATTTTAATTATTATATTAATGTTAACAAAGGCCATCTTGTCGAACAAAATTATCGAAATTTTCAACATTATTAATTTTAATTACAATTTTTTTCAGCTTTTCATAATTCTTGTTAATTCAATTTGCTTCTTATTGACTATAAATTTTCGTAAATATTGCCGTATATTGTAAAATAGTACTTGACATTTTGGTACCTTGTATCATTTAACAGCGTTGATTACAATAAGCCTTATCTCTACTTATCTAAAACGGAATTTCACCGTTTATATTTTTAGAAATATATATCTTCATCAATTATTGATTTGTTGCATTTCAAACGTGCAATTTGTAACAAGTGTGTTATTAAAAGAATTATTAATCACTTTGAACTATAAATTAGTTTGAAAGATATGCTTTTAGTTTATAATTAACAGTGATACATTGCTTCAATGTTGAAAGCAAGTGTTATTTGCTATATAAAGTTTTCAATTGCATTAAATGTAGACTCTCATACAATACTCAATGTGTAATTTAACAAATTATTAACCAAATATAATAAATACTTACATTATATAGGTTTATATTACATTAAATGTGTTTTGAATATATGTGAGGAAATTTATGCTGAATAAGCCCATTGCTTAGCTTTTTCTTGTACGATGATTTTTTATGCGGGAAATTTAACGACCTACTTATATATATAATCTGATTCAGTTGTTTGCAATAAAACTTTTAATTTCCATGTATTGTAATGTTTTTCAGCTTTTAAAACATCTTTTCATCTTCCTAAAATTATTTTTTCTTCTTTTCTAATATCTATAAATAAAAACTTTATCTCTTGTTTTGTCAGACGAAATTTTCACCATGAAATAAATTATAAATATTGCAAATAATGCTTGTTTATGTAATGTAGCTTTGCATTATTGACATATTAATGGGAAAAAAATAATACAATTTTTTGTGGTTGAAAAGCTTAATCATTAAGCATAGTTAAAGGAGCGCGGATGTAAAATTTCTTTTTTATGATTTGAAATTTTGAAGACTTCTTGATATTTGGTCTTTTCTTCCCGATAATCCAATTGAGTTGAAGTACCACATTTCGGAAATCCAATTAGAATCCAAATCTATTCTCTATATTTAAATTCCTTTTTATTTTTACTCAACTTTTCTAGCAGGGTTAATAAATCATAAGATAAACCAAGCATCAGTGAACAGTCAATTCATATTTATACTATCACAAATAAGATATTATTTTTATTGATATTTTTAAGCTGAAACATATTAAAGGTGTATATTTCAACATATATATAAGCATCAAATTCGTTATTTAATAATATTTTTATTACATTTAATGGCATCGTCTAGGAGATGGAAATTTTTGAAATTAATTTTATGTATCTAGTTGCATGAAATATAGTTAAATTTTTTAGATTTTTTTCAACTGCATTAAGTAAATATATGATATTGAAAAATAGAGTACTAATTTTGGCAGGTATATATTTTCTTTCTATTTTGAGATATTTAAATCGATTTATTTACTAAATTCATGCACTTTAAATTCACTAATAAATTTAAATTATTATGATAATTTGAAACTTTAATTGAATAAAAAAGGCTTATTTTTGAAAAAAAAATTATCATGCAATGTATTTTTAATTAAGAAAATAAAAATGGATTGAAGTAATTGTTAATTACCCTGTGTCTGCTCTTTGTTTAACCCCCTATAATTAATTAGTTATTTTATTTTTCCCCTAGCCTTAATTCGTCTCCAGGAGCTTCTGAAGGATCCAGTGATCAAGACGAAACGCGTCGTTGTCAGGCAGTTCGAGGAGAATAATGACTACAGAAAAACCTTAAAGGAACTGGGCAAGAAAGGTATCAAAAACTTTGTGGTAGACGTTGACGTGCAGAACATTCACACCCTACTCAGACATGTAAGTCCTCTTTCTTATTTTAAGGAGTTACTTCTAAAAGGCATAATTTATTAAAATGGAAACATTTTTTAGTTTCTTCTTTGTTGTTATCTAATAACTCACAATTCTCTTGCACCGAAAATCAAGAATTTCTATTGAACCATTATCAATTTTTTGGAAGGAATGATCATTTGACAGCAAAGAGACTACATACATATACTCTAGTCTTCAGTTTCTGATTTTTTTCTTGTTGCAAACAGATGTTTGTTTCGTTTGTAATCCTCTATAAATTATAAGCAACTTTAAATTATAAGCTTCAGTCAAATTAGGTCGCATAAGTAAAACATTTGAGTTTGGTGATAATTTTGGCGGATTTTCTTGCTTATCTGGTAACCCAGTTCTTATGACGTCATACAGATGTAAAATAATAAGAAATATGTACAAAATTCTATTTTGGCAACCCTAGTATTTGTGTCCTCAAAAAGAAGCTTAGAACATTTTGTTCTATTTTCATATTTTAATTAATATTCTTATATTTCCTTTTTTTATCTTAATATTTCAAAAATACATATTTTCTTTATTTATCAGATTTAAATTTATATAAAGATGTATAAACGGTTTTTAGGAATTATTACGTCACAATTACATCATGCCATTGTGTCACAATTACGTCATTATGGAAACATTTTTCAGTCGTCAAAAAAATTCAAAAATTTGCATGCTGAATTATATGGCATTTGTGCCAAACAAATTTTACAAGTTCATAATTATTAATTAATGAGCTTTCAAAATTATGTTCCCAAAGTATCATGTTAAAATATTATGAAAAAATATTTCTTACTCAAAAAAGCTATTAAAGATAGCTAGAAAATAAAAACTTATCCATTTGGCAAAAATATTCACTTATGACTTATCAGTGAAAGTGACAGACATACACATTTATAATGATTTATCTATCTATTCATAATCATAAAATTATTTAGTTACGAAAAATAGTTACATAAGTATATATTATACTATAAAACATGCGCATTAAATTATTTTCAATGATTTTGAAAAAGAAAATTACATTTGAAGCGCAAACATACTCTTCAACAAAATGAATCAATCTATTTGTAATATTTAATGCTGATGTAAAATTTAAAACTAATTTATCATTTATCATAATTAAATCAAAGTGTAATACAGGTATATTTGAATTGTGTTCCACACAACAAACATTAATATAGAATATTTCTGCTATCATAAGAAATTCCTAATTTTGCATTTATTATGTATACATCTTTATTTTTACTTACAAGTTTTTGTACAATTTATTAAAGTCAGAAATTTTTTTGCAGACATTTTATGAATAATATGCAAATACAAACAAGAATGAAATCCCAAGATTTTAGCCCTGGAAAAAAAATTTTGTTGTCTTTTCCACTTAGAATTTAAGTTTTATTTTTAAGCCCAACGACATAAAATATAAAATCATAAATATAAGTTTTTTATTCATTTTTTTTTTCTTCTAGAATTTTTCAATTTTTAAAAAACAAAGGTATTTTTGGGAGGCATTATCATTGCTCATAACTATGAAAAGTTCTTTCAAACCTGTTTCGCCGCAGACATAAATTTAATAGTATACATTCTCTTATCGCACTTTTTTCTTCCTTTCTTTGTTCCAAAAAATATTTCCGCAAACATTTGTTGTTTTGAAACCTTGGAAGCATATATTATCCTATTTTGTTTTTGCTCAAAATGTAAACTACGTTTCTTGTTAAAGTTAATTTTGTACATAAAATTATTTTTTTAAGCAAAAACATTTTTTAAATTTATCGAATGTGAAAAAGAACCATTTTATTTTTACTACAACAAACGATCATTTGCATGCTATACAGAATGTTCTCTCTTTAAAGAATATGAAAGCAATTTTTAATTAATTGTAATATACCGATATTCTTTTTTATGTTTATGTTTTAAAAATATCATATACACATGCTTCGAATCTCTAATAATAAACATGCGTGAAAAACAGTTTTACTGTTGCTTTTTTAATCTGGAACGTTTTCGTTAATCAAAATTTAACTCTATAACTTTTTTTTGTAGTTTTGATAACTTTTAACTAATTTTGGTTGGCTTATGAACAGAATATGCTTAATATATTACAATATTATATATGGCTGATTATTAAAATACAGTATATTCTCAACAATCATTTTTCAAGCACTACGAACATAATTTTTTTTTGTGAACATAACAGCATATAAAAATTTAACCTGTTTTTCTTTTTGAGCTACACTAAAAAAAATTTGGAAGAAGGTCCATCAATACATAAGTGTTAGGATTTGCATTTTGTTCTTGAAAAATATTTGATTGTAGACAAAATTATGATTAATTACATTATCAGCCAAAATGTGACTAACAAATGATGACTTTGTTAAGAAGGTAAACATATCGAATGCTGCCTTTTAACTAATTTTTTGAATATATATATATATATATATATATATATATATATACATATAATGCCTAGTTCAAATATTACAGAGCTAATCAATTAAACATATACAAAATTAATAAGTATATACAAAACAATAAAACCTAATATTGAATTCTTCGACATAAGTTTGAGATTCGGATTCAAAATAAGAGCAATGAATTCTTTAATGTTTTAAAACCAAATGTTTTCAAACTGATTAATTATTAGTATTTTCAAACATTGAGGAGATTTGATTTCAATACGTTGTATCTGATATTATGTATACAGACATACATATAAAGGTACTGAGCATATTTATTATGTACATAATATGTTATTCATACAATAAATCAAGCACAAACTTTTCAGTTTAAAACTTAGAACTACTGTTAGTAAACATTAGTTTAAATATTTTGTAGGTCTAAATCAACTTCCAATTTTGAAATATAACACACTGAACATTAATT
The DNA here is from genome assembly GCA_026290005.1 of Latrodectus geometricus. NCBI lineage: Eukaryota > Metazoa > Arthropoda > Arachnida > Araneae > Theridiidae > Latrodectus > Latrodectus geometricus. The sequence goes on along the minus strand of JAPDSC010077488.1, from coordinate 2,539 downwards.
TGTCCTTTGATCTATTATAAAAGGAAATGGACAAACATCACAGAATTTATCACAGGAAACTAATTTATAGTTGCAATTGACATACAATTTTCAAACGTATAATTCCCAACTCCGAGGTAGATAAACAGTATCAGCTTAATAGCATATAAAACTCAGACATTGGACACATCGTGTGATTTTAATTTTGGCAAAAAATAATTTAAGAAAGTCAAAGATCAGTTGCTTGTAACACTAATGAGACGTGTTTAATGGAAACTGAGCATCTACTCAACATATGCAAATTGCAAATCTTAAGAACTGGAAAATAAGCGTTACGTAAATAATTTTGATTAGATGAAATGTAATATCCTGATTAAACTAGGATGTTCTTATAATAATCTTTAGCCTTAAAAAACGGGATAAGATTATTATTATTAGAACTTAAGAACGACAGAGATGATAAAAGTATTTAATCATTTTAGATATAATATTATATATAAGCCGTCTATTGGTTAAGTAGTTGGCGTTACTGACTCCAGAGCTTTTGGTCGAGGGTTCGAATCCTTGTTTGGGTATTTCTCTCTCTCTGTATCTTTTCTTCTTCTGAGATGATGGATGAATATGAGGCGTACCCTATAAAAGGGTTTGTGGTGGTGTGACATGGGCAATGCTACTCGCCTGCGAGACATGGTTCACAGTTGCCTATCGGGTAACGCTAAATGAGTAGAAGTTTCCAAACTTGTTGTCGTTTAGAGTCTATCACCTAGAGTCCCGCCATAGAAGACAAATTATATGTATAATTTGTCTTCTATGGCGTGACTATGGTGGGACTCTCTCTATATATATATATAATAGAGAGAGAGTCCCACCATATATTTGTGTGTGTGCTTTATTAAATTTTTAAGCAATATTTAGTAGAATAATTAAAAGTTATTATTCCTAATCCTCACCCAAAACTTCTTGATAAATAATAATTCAGGTTGTAAACTAAAGTGATAAAGAGTTTTTGTCATGTACTAAATACATTATTTTCCTTGTACTTAAAAGTTTTAATTATAAAAAAAATTTATTAAAACTGATTTTCCTGTTTTAAAAACTAAAATTGCAATAGTTTATAGCAAAAAAATAGTACTAAAATTGCAAATTTTTAAACTAAAGGAGAGCATGTATGCAATTAAAGCTTTTTTTCAAATCTTTTGAAGCTTGAATCTTTCATCATTTTATTTTAAATTAAACACATTTTAAATAGAAATGCAGGAAGCTGAAAATATTCTGTTTTAAGCCATCATATAGTGTGTAAATATGATTATCTGCAAAATATGTATTTCAAAGATCATTTAATAAAATTAAAAATGAAAACTCATTAACTATTGGAGAAATTTTGATTTTTCGATAAATTTTCAGTTATTTAAGAAAAGTATTTCCTTTAAAATCAGATCCAGAGTATCACGCATTAGAAATAACAGTGCAAGTTACTAAGAAAAGTAATTTCCTTTCTTGGCATTTGCTCTATCGACAATCAATATCTTGGCGGAAATTTTCCCATATAACTCCGACACCTTTCCCATATCAGATTCATTCCATGCGATATGATCAGTGCTTTCCTTAGCTTCCAAATGAGAATTTCATGCTTAGTGGCACCTTCTGTGCCTCATTTCCATTACTTTCTTACTTTTCTTTGCCTTATTTCCACTTTCGGTTCGTAAAGGGGAACAAAGCTGAAAAAACAGAAAGCCAAATTTGATTATTTATCTTCCTTTTTTTTCGTAACTTGCTTTTTCTTGAAATTTGCTCTTTTTGTTATTATGATATATAAAATCAAGAGCATTTCTATTCTTTGATATATTTTAAAGAACTTTGAAAATACGAATAAACAAAAGCTTAAATGAAGTAAAATAGGCAAATTTCAGGAAAGTTCCATTGAAAGGTGAAAAACATTACATAGAATTTAATTTTCCAATTTAATAGTGAAACAATTTAATATTTCAAAAAATATTATTTTTAATATTTAAATTAATATAGTTTATTAAAGCTTTAAAATATTTATTTCAAAATTAAACTTGCTTAAAAATTTATCAGTCCAGTTACTAAGAAAAGATAATTTTGTACAAGAGAGCTAATTTGAGCAGGTCTTGAACCTTAAAGATACTTCCGATTTACTCCAAATATGCAAACATATTGGGTATTGAATTCACCAACTATTATTGAACTAAAAACTAGAGCTAATCTCATGTTCTAGAAAGGTATAATACTAATTAAATACATATTACATCTTGTTACCCATAGCAGAATTCTCTTTGTAATCTGCTATTGATATCTGACTGTTATGAATACTAAATATAATATAATTGGTATATATAATATAATTGGTATATAATTTTTATAAAAAAAATATACAAATAAACTAGAATTTCCCATTCAAATATTTTTGTAAATGAATTTTTATACATGAATTTTAATTAAAATTTTATGTATTTCAGAAAAAAATGAAAATAATCACATTAACCATATGAAAGTTGAATTCATATTACGCATAACATGTTAATATTCTTAATATTTT
>JAPDSC010077480.1:86391-99714 GCA_026290005.1 Latrodectus geometricus | reverse complement strand
TCTACATTTCCATTAGTGTATTTGAAAAATATTTTATTAATGTCCTATAGTTTAAAATATTCTTTGAAACACCACATAAATCAATATAACAATCAGGAACTGAGATTTTGTGCGATGTTGAACAAAACTGAAATCTAATAATTCAGTTGACACCTAAGTGTAATGATTTAAAACAAACAAAATAAGCAATCTTATACTGAAATCTAATCTAATACAGATAATACTGATCAAATAATGTTAATTTGGCAAATTTTCCCATTTGAATAATTTTTTTTAACTTGATTGAAAAATATTTGATATTAATTTACATAAGATTGATAAAGACATCAGCAATAATAATTATATAAATAACTGATAAGCACAAAAAAAGCATTTATCTTTAAATTTATACTGTTCAAAATTATTTCATTTTTGGTACAGTTTAAGTAAAAATGGATTCCAATTTAAAACTATTTAGATAATATTTCAATTAAGGAGTAAATCTAAATGCCTCGATGTCTATGAAATTAATCATATTAAATTGTACCTTGCTGACTATAAACTAAAAAATGTACTATATATGAGAGTTAAATAACATATTTATAGGCAAAAATTATATGAAATAGTAAATTTAAAAGGAATATTTAACGTCCATTTTTAGTGTCTTTAATAATTGACTGTAAATATTCATCAATTAAGAACAAGGTTAATAATTATGTTCATAGGAATGTTATGATATCTAAGAAAAGCATTTCATTCTAAAGAATATGACATTGTGTCTAAAATATAACAATTATATTTCCTTTTGTTATCAGATGTAAACTTAAAAATACAAGTAATTTGTAAAAAAATATGGTTTCTAAGTATAAGATAAAAAGTAACTTTTTAATTATATATTAATTATTCAAATTGTTATATATGAAATATCTTGAGAATGAAATCTGTAACGTTTTCTCGCTTAGTTTGTATATAAATAAGCTGCGACATTATCTTAAAATATTTTTTGCCATTTGAAATTTAGATGTACAATAATAATTTGCTTTGAAGTATTATTTCAATGAATAATTTATTATACTTACTAGAAATATATAAATGCCCAGATACAATTAAATAAAAAAATATTATTGCAACTCACACCATTTTTAAATATATTAATTGAAAAAATATTAAAGAATTCACTGTTTTATCTGGTTTTCTATAAATTCTACATGAAGAAATTATATAAAAAGAGCATCTCTACAAAAATATTTACTGAAAATTTAAGAAAACTATACAAAAATTGTATTGGAATAAAAATATAGAAAAGTATTTTTAAACAAAAAAGCTTTTAAGAGTTATGTGGTTATTGATCAAAGGTCAATATTTGATTACATAGGTCAACTCGACAAAGACTATAAGACTAACAAATACGTTAAAAATATTTGAAACCAGTAATATTGAAATAGTAAATATAAAATCAAAACTGTGAACAATTGAACTGAAACCCTTTCTTAAACATTTAGTGAAATACTCTGAATTATTTTGAAAGGAAACGTTGATTAATAATATACTTAATAATATACTTGAAATTTTAGAAAAAATTTAAAAAGAAATATGAAATTTAAATAAATTAAATTTTGCAAGAAGACTGAGAAATGTTAACTTATTAATCTATATAGAATAAACTTTTCTTCCTTTCAATTTTATACGAAATACTTTTTAGTTCTTTTTTTAAAAAAATAAAACTTCATAATATATTTAAGTAAAGCTATACCTCATAAAATAATTTAAACAAAAATAAAACATTTTTGAATTAAATGCAAAGTAAATACTTAAAATAAAAAATTTAATATTTCAGACCAGACCCTCACTTTATACATATTTTTATATTATTTTTAGATTATACATTTTGTATATTATTTTTATCAGAAACTTTATTTGCTATATACTGGTATTAAAAAACTGGTATTTGAAAAACATTTAAATTTTTTTTAAAGATATCGTTACAATTAAAGGATGTAATTTAAATCTCATACTAAGAATTACATGACTTTAATAGATATTTCATATTTAAAAATTTGAATAAATAAAAATCAAAATAAAAAATTCTTTTATATCTTATACTTATTTTACAAATTTTACAAACATAATTTTTTATAAATTAGTTTGACTTTTAACATTATACTTGATAATAAAGGAAAAAGTTATTGCTATATTTTAGACAAAATGTTACATACTTTAAAATAAAATGTTTTCGTTGAGTATCTCAACGAAACAGTTAACATAATTATTTCCATTATTCTTAATGACTTAAAGATATTAAATATCAACAGTAAATATATATTTTAAATTAACCAATTGAAATAATTTTGGACTAAAATTGTGAAATTTGTCTTCCATATATAGTACACAATTTAATTTACAGAGAGCAAGGCATAATTTAGCATAATTAATTTTATGTACTTTTACTGATAAATGTACCAAAAACTGATTAATTTTGACCAGCATGAATTTAAAGATAAGTGCTTTTTGATAATACTTTACTTATTTGTATAACGATTATTGCCAATGTCTTTACCAATATTATGCAAATTACCAAATATTTTGTAATTAAATTGAAAAATAATTTTGTTTAAATGTGAAAAATTTGCCAATTTAACATTAATTGATCACTAGTATCGGTATCAGATTAGTGATGTGTATATGATTGCTTATTGTATTTGTTTTTAATCAACACACCTAGCTGTCAGTTGAATTATTAGATTTAATTTTGTTCAACATCACACATGTGTTCATTTCCTACTTGTTATATTAACGTCTGTGGTGTTTCAAAGTGCAATTTAAACTATAGGCTTCATTTCAGCATTTGTCGAAGAATATAATACGAGAATCGTTTCTCAGAATATTTGAAACAAGATCCTTTGCATTCTTTTATAATAATCATCTGTAACATTTTTATTGATACCTTTATTACGTTTTCAAAATGAGCAGAAAATGCTTTTTAATACAGAATCTATCAATATGTTATGGGTAATTTCTTGACACATTCAATATTAAACTCCAAAACAATATTATTTTATTTGAACTTTAAGAAGAATAATTGAATCAAAAATAGCTAAAAGTAAAAAATAATTTATGATTTCTAATCTGATTTTTGAATATGAATAGCTCCATGTTGCTTAAATCAACTTCAATCAAGTGCATTTTAATGCAATTTTTTAATTTAAAAGACATATTAACTTAGAAAATTTTTGTAATTTTGCCGCTCCTTAATAAAATATTTTCCAAATAAATTGATTTAATTACACATTTTACTGTCATTATTTGTAGAGATATGAAATAAAAAGTAAAATAGAAAATGTTGAAAAGTTTTAAATTTTTTTAAATTTATTTTATAAATTTTTAAAATGTTTCTAAAATTGCAAAATTATATTTATTCTGAAAATCAATATTTGATTAAAATTAAATATTTTATTATAAGTACTGTTAATTTACTTAATAAAAATTGCTTACATTTCACATTATACTACAATATATAAACTAAAGAAAATATATATTTGATGAAACTGCTTTATCATGAATTATAATAATTTGATTATAATTTATGATGATTCGTCAAAGAATAAAAATTTCTAATTTCCAATATGATTATTTTTAATATTCTAAAAAAAAGTACAAAATTCATTACATTTATCAATTTGATTTCAATTAAAATGCAAACTTTTGATTCATAAATTACTTTTTAAATTATGAGCATGTATCAATAAACAAGGTAATTTTTTTTGATTAAAGATCAAATATTGGTAAATGCTGTTTGCAAAAAAATGTAATATTTACTGAAAAAATAGTAGTATTTAATTAGAAAATAGAATGTCGATGCAAATGTTAGAAAAGGTAAACAAAATATACAATATTTTGCATTTTACATTATTATATTATTTTCTCTGATATAAATATATTTTAAATCAATTTAGAATGCTATTTTATTAAATATTATGAATATATTTGTGTCACTTGTTGCCAAAAACATCTATTTCAACAAGCCCCGCTTTCATGCATTTCATCATAAAGCTCAGACAAAATATTTAGTTGTAATTTACAGTACTTTACTTTGTAACATATTCTAAATTATAACTGAGTAAATAAATTAAGTCATTTGCCTCAGCTGTATGATTGAATTAATAAAGAAATTTGTCTTATTTATGTATTATTGCTTCCCTTAAAGTGTTTATTTCCTGAAACATTTTTTAACTGTTAGAATTATATCACAAAGTATTTTCTTTGATTGTATTGCTTTAAATATCCGAATCATTTTACCATTACTATTCCTTTCATTATCTATGTTATAAGTTATAGAAACATAGTTGTGATTTATAAAACTTAATTGCTTTTTCTTTAATTTATCTTAAGTGAGTATATAGAAATAAGAAAATAAAACAAAATATGTAGAGAAATTTTTAAATATTCATATTAGAAATTCAATTCATAGGAATATTGAATTGTTATGCATAGTTAAATATATATTAATTAAAAAATATTTTCAAAGTTGTTAATAGATTTAAAAAAAAATTATTAAGATTTATTTAATTTATTTTAAATCCAACTTAGCAGAACATAAAAAAGGAAAGAAGCTCAATAACGTATGATTCAATAATAAATTTCACTCATGTAATGTTTTTGAAATTGTTTCTGTTATTCGTATTAATTAAATACTAAACACATTAAAGTAGTCAGTATACAGAAAGTTCACTATATTTATCAGATGACATGTGAAATACGTTTTTATATTTAACATTTCTCAGACATACCGATTGCATATTTGGCTAATACTTAGACATTACAAATATTTATTATTTCCCTATGGGCCATAATATTTTCATATAAATGTATTAAACTATATTTTTCTATTTTTATCATCAAGATAGAAGAAATATAATGATATATTCCATTTCAATATAGCCATTGCCAGAGAAATGGTGTTTTTAAATAAAAATTATAAATGGCCATTTAAAAATGTTTCTTTTTTTTTGTAATGGCGGGCATTCTTGAGCAAGTATAGTACATTAGCTGCAACAAGGCCGGAAACTGCAACTCATTTTATCCTTACTAATTTCTTGGTTCACCGGTGAACCAAGTCACGGAGGTACGAGTAGCATCGCCCACGCCACACCACGCCACCACAAACCCGTTTATAGGGCGGGCCACATTCATCTATCATCTGAGGAAAGGACAAGAAACACAGAGAGAGAAAGGGAACGTGCATCCATGCCCGAGCCGGGATTCGAACCCATGTCCTCCCCATTCGTAATCAGTTACGCTAACCACTAGACAGTTTGGGCAGCTCATTTAAAATTTGATGTATGCAAAAAAATTAATTTTTTTTTATATTTGCATAAGCTTTTTAAAAGTTCTAAATTACATTTGTGATTTTGATCCTAATACTTGACAGTAGCAATGTTTGTATAGTTTGTACGAAAATATAAAATTTGCTTAATGCACGATAATATTAATAAATTATGAAATAAATGTTTATTTGATGAAGATTTTTGGTTACAAATTAAAATATTAAAAAGCAATTGATCTGAACTGAAGTTACTTAGAGCTTTTTTGTAATTTGTAAAACAATGTCAATGTACAGTACACTGTAAATAATATAGAAATAATAAAATTCTCCAACTTACTGTCAGGCGATCCAACGCTCACAAGTGGAAACTGACAAAGGATTTAGGCAAATTTGATAAATGAATAAGAAATAAGATAAGTTAAGAAAATTATGAAACTTGAATTCTATTAAAATGTTATTTAATGAGCAATTCTTTTTATACTTTTTTATTCTTGCAAATAGAATTTTCTTTTTCTTCTTTTTTAAACGAGCAAATACAATTTTCTCAGGATTTTCATTTCTAACTAATTATTACTTTTATTAAAATGAAGGAAAATTGTTTTTTTTAAAGAATATTGAATATTATTTCAAATAGATAAATGTATAAACTAATAAATAATGACAGCTTTTTGAACAGTTTTCGAAAGCTTTTCCTTTAATTTGAGCAATAAGTATTTTATTAATATTATTTGTTTAAATTTAAATATCTTCGGTTTAATAAAAAAGTTACAATATATTCTAATGTAACTATTTAATGCTAAGGTTGTCATGTAAATTGGTATTACAGTTCAATAATTTAATATATTTCTAAGAATTTTTATATATTTCGTATGAATTGCTTACCGTGTATCTTTCTAAGCCTAATTTAACAAATTCTTGGAACAAATTTTCCTGAAAAAAGTAATAATAAAAATACTTGCATATTTCATAAAATCATTAGGAATCTAAATTTAAATTTTTCTTTTTAACTATAAACTAGAATATAAAATCTGTTTAATATGCTTTTATGCAGCGTAATTGTTTTTTTTTATCTCAAATTATTTGCTATATTGCCAAAGTTAATTTGAGTTGATGATAAGTCTTTAACCATTAACTTTTTGAAAAATTTCTAAGTCATATTATTTTCAATTACACGATAATCTCAAAATTATAATAAACAATACAAAACATGGCATATCAGTTTTTGTTATATCTCGTTTACATTACAATAACGGGTATGCAGTATAATATAATGATAATTGTGTTCTAAAACATTGTATGAATTTATTAAAGCAATATAAAATAAATGCTTGTTTTTTCTACACAATTAATTTGATAGTTCGGAATAATAAAAAATGTGAAGAACTCTTCATATTTTATTACTGTTAGCATCTTGCTAAATACCAATTACAAGGCATAAAAAGTAAAAATCGTAAAGCTATTTGTTTTGCTAGTTAAAAAAATCTAAATTTTTACTTTAAAATGAAATTATTTTTCAGAAACAAGTCTCAAAATAATTATTATTAAACCTTTCTTGCAGAGATTAGTGAATGATGTGATTATGACCATAAAATATATAGAAAAACCGTATACATAACGAAATGATATATATATATATATATATATATATATATAATTTGAAAAACTAATCAAACCACAAAATCTTTTATACACAAACAAATATAAAATAAATATGCAAGAAAATAACATAAAATATTGTCTTTGCAGATATTTAATGTTAGAAAATATTTTCATCAATGTTGTTTTATTTTCTGGCTGCTGCGAAATTTGTTTAAAACTCTTTTCATGTCATCATAAAGAATTTACGTTATTGTATCCATTTTTAATATTTTGAACAACATATACTTTCACTATATATTATACACAGGTCACAGATATTTTTTATTAACTGACAAATGATACTTTTAATATAATTACTTTTTGAGTTGAATGAAAATATTTAAATTATTTAATTCTTTAATATTTACATACATAAATATATAAATATTATGTTATTATGTATAATTATATTAGTATTTATATCCTTAATATTTATATATATTATTGAATTAAATATTTATATACTTAATTCATTAATATATGTTAAATTATATGTGTTGTTGTAAGTCAGAGAGCGAGAGCGTCTTCCGTTTTTGAGTAGAGCACCCAACTGCACAAAGGTGGAAGTATGACGTTTGGCTCATAGATGGCAGCACCATCTGAATCTTCCAATTTAGCGATTAAAACCAGTGAAAACCCAAAGCCCTGCTCCAACCACCCCCAGCAATTATATGTGTAAAATATAATATAAATATATATAGATATAAATATATATGTAAAATTATAAATAGTTATATATATTTCATTATTTAACTTCCAAATGCTATTTATAAATGTAATTAATTATGAAATAATAATTTAGGTGGAAAGTTTTTAGGATATAACTTAAAAAATCCAAATGTGCCTCATAATACTAAACTTTTATTTTAGAGTTAGATGTCAATTAATGTTTCTCCTTTGCTTATAAATCAGGAATACATTTATTACACATTCTTATGTTGTTGTGTCTGATTCTTCAAATATTCCTATCAATGTGGTTATTTATATATATGTGTAGTATGTATAAATACACACATACTAATAAAGATAGAGATTTGGTCTATTTCTTTTTAAACAGTTTCCTATTAAAATCTCTCTATTTCAACTGTTATCTTCTACAGAACAACTCATAAGGAATTCAACAATTTTATAGGAGTTTCTTGATAATGTTTGCAAATAACGCATGAAATTTTAAAGACTGAAATGCTTAAATATAAATATTGTTAGCATTTGAAATGTTTTTAGTAGTTTGAATACTTCTGTCAGTTGAACGAATTATTTAATTACATTACAATTTTTTTTATTTTCATGTTTTTTATCACATAATATAAATTATATTATATATACCTATTATATATCTGATAATATTTACTACAATTTTTGAAGCCATAATGGGGCTTTTGATACCTACACAACATTACTTTTAATTAATTATTATATTCAACGCTAAGAGAGAATTATTTGTATTCAGAAATTGTAAGCACAATTATTTTATAGCCAATATTTTTACATCCAAGAATTCAATAACTTGTTCGTAATTGAAGTTGGAACTTTTCTCAAAATTTATTTTTTAATTATTGTTTTTTTTTCAAATCAGCAGTGACTACATCGATGGTTTTAATTGCTTACAATAAAAACACATGCAAATAAATAATAATAAATTCATATTTTTGCATGAAAATTAATTATAAATTAATAAAGCAATTCATTTTTGATGAATAACAGTAAAAACCTGCTCACCTTTTTCTCGTCTTCAAACGGACAAAACATATCTACATATTCAAAAAAATCGTTCGCATGTAAATCAATATAGCCAGCTTCAACCATTTTGAGTGTAATTGCTTTTACGTCTTTTAAGAAAGAATAAAAATGTCATTATTTATAAAAAAATGTTTTTGAAAACATATTTGAAAAAGAAGCTTGCAAAAATGTATCAACTTTTCTGCGTAAAATTGCTTAATTTTTAAAATGTTAGAACTATTAACAGGTTCCCTTAAATGATAATTTATAATAGATTATTTGATACCGCTTGTTTATCCAAAATCTAACATAAAAATAATATAATTTCATTAATAAAACTATTGTCTGACCATCTTTTATTTGACAATTAATGCTATTAAAACTAATATTAATTTACCAATTATGTTCCTCAAAAAAAAAAAAACTAAAAAAAAAAAAAAACTAAAAAATGTAGTAGTTTGTTTTATTACAGTGAGAACAACTAATGTTACAATCTGTTGGTGAAAATCGGAGAACTACAAACACCAACTCTCATGCTTGAAGTCAAAATCTAAAGAAAGACGTAATCATTCACATATTGTTGTCTTTATATTTTTTCAATGAATGTATAAAAAACTGTTTTTCAGTACTGTAAGAAATTCATTAAATATTTTTATGTCTTTTTTCATTCGCAAACACAAAACGAAATTTATATATACTTATTCATTCATACGAACTTTATATTTGAAACTATACAAACATTTAATATTAGTGTTTAAAATAAAACTCACAATCTGTACAATCAAATATATCATAATGCATTAAATTCTAATATATTTCTTTTACTGAAAATTTCAGAAAACGTTATTGCTATTAAAAATCTATGTTCATGGTTCATTAGGAGATTAAAAATAAAAAATAGTTATTTAATAAATTTCAGCTATTTTTCTTCAGTTTAAATCCCGAAAAGTTGTTTCACAATAAGTATTCTCAAAAACTCAGATAGAACTATTCTCAATAAAATGCCTTGCATGCTTTAAGACCATAGAAATCTGCATGCAAACACTTTTTTTTTCTAAGAAAAACAATAAAAGAAAGTTTCTAAATACTTTAAAAAATTTCTTAATAAAGACAATAAAATTTCCCACTTAAATTCATTTAAAACATTACTTATTATTTTGATAACTTTGAAAAATAACAAAAATGAATTCATTTATTTTCAGTTATGAAAGTTACTCCTGAAAAATACTAAACATTCTAGTTATCAGTAAAATTTTCAAATAATTTATTTTATTCAATATTTCAAGCAGTTGACCGAGTAAAAAACATTGCTAATTGAAACGCACGCTCATAAATTATAGACAATTTATTATAGGATACTAGACAAAAAAAGCACAACTCCAGTAAATATAACAATGACATGATTTCAATAATATTCAAATTTCTTTAACTTATATCTATAACATTTAAGTTAATATTTTTTATAAAATTACCTCTATATAGAGATCAATCATGTATGAATGAAATCTCTCTCTATAGTCGTTATCTACAGAAAAACATTTAATATAATATATAAAAAATGTAAGAGATAAACTTATTATTTAATAAATAAAAATCCTACAATGTTTCATTAGTTTACATATTCGGTTAGCTGTAGCCAGAGGTTTTTGTTAAATAAAATATGTATACAAAAAATTAATTTTATGTAAGAATATTCTTCAAAATCACAATCAGCTGTTTTAACTATTACAAAAAATACTGTAATAAATATAATAAACAATATTTTTTCAAGCATCATGATTTTTAAGTGGAAAAAATATTTAATTTGCAGTGAAATGTAATCTGCAAACAATTTGCTTATATATGCATTAAATGCTTGTAATGGATAAAAGTTCACAAACGAATTAATTTTTTTTAATAAACGTAACTCGTTTAAAATATAACTTTTGATACTTTCTATGTGATAAAATAGAAATAAATTCCACTTCAATAAATGATTAAAAAATTTAGGATCCGGTAGAAATTCTTCATTTTTCATACAAGTTTTTATAACTCTTCATACATTTTAGATTTTTTGAAATTTCTTGGTGGTTACTAAATACAGATGCTTTCAAATTCAATATATAGTTATTATTAATTTCATATTTAATTATTTAAAAGTAAAATGGTGATTAACTTTAATTTCAGCTTCCAAAAAACATAACTTACCAAATTCCTTTTTACAGTTAAGGTAGATAGAGCAAGGATATAAATGTGGCTCTTCCCCTTTTGACAAATACAAACAATGCTAACAGAAGAAAGAAATAATATAATTTTGTGGGAAACCCTTGTAAATAAAACAAATTTAAAATGACTGCTAGCATTTCAATTTCAAGGGTTTTATAGATTTCATGTATATACATACATAAATTTTTTTTTGAAATTCGATAACTAAAATTTGAAGTCACGCAATATAATAACATTGGAATTTTTAGGCCTTAAAATTAAATAGTAATATATACATTAAGAATTTGAGGTTAAATATGCAGTTTCTGTATTCAACATTTTGTAGGATGTCTCTTCCTTGTCCTTTATGTTATAGCTTATTGTATAACCACACGAAATAATGCATATTTTTCAATAGAAAATGTGCATTTGTACATACTTTCCTTTATATTTCAATTCATAATTATTATAATAAAAAAATTCAATATTGATTTAACTACAAAAAAATATAAAAAATTAATCTCTATGGTAGGTGTTTTTATTTAATGTTATGCAAAATTCAAACAATCGTAGGTTAAAACAATTTTGGAAGAATTTCCTGCCGAACGTTCGCTCTCAAATTTACACTGTGTCAAATCTACTCAATCACAATATGATTAGTACGAGCAGTTTTTTCATTAATTACAGTAATAGAATTTTACTTTAATCAACTTTGTCTAAAATATAAAGCTTGTTTTTAAGTAATGAACATAGTAGAATAATATTTAAATTGAATCATGCAGTCTCAACGTCTGTTCACTGAGCTGTAAAAAAGCTCGAAAAATTCAAAGTGATATTATATACTTTCATGATAAATATGCCATAAACATGATAAATCGTAATCTTTTATTATAAAACAATATTTCAAATTTGTAATTTGTAGGTGAGAAATAGTAGGAAAATGACTTGGAGCATCACGATAAGGCAAGGACCTTATTAAACTACTTTACATATGCTAAAACACCATTTACTAAATGTTATTATCTAAATACATAATTGTAAACCGCGCCATTTTTTTGGAGATACTTTGATATTTTCTTTCATTGTACGATTTGACAATACAGTAATTGTAAATAACTGTATGATATAGTTTAGTGAATTAATGTATGATGCAGTTTAAATATTCGTTATTTTTTCTTTATCATTTTTTAAAATTTAAATACAAGGTTTATATTGTAGGCCAAATTGATAAATGCAGAATGTTACTATTGTAATTAATGAAAGGACTGCTTTTGCTAATATTATTATTAAATATTATAAACCATGGATTTTGTTGTTATTGAATTTTTAAAAAAACTAATAATTTGAAGATAAATTATAAAATAATTTGAATTTAGAATCTTCTATAATTTGTTGAATTCTGGACAATTGCATGCAAAAATATTGGCTAGAAAAAAAGTTTTACTTACTGTCTCTGTCTACCAATAATTTTATAATTTTTTCTTTCCTTTGAGTATCGAAAATACAATTTCGGGTCTCCAAAAGTATAAAAGCATATTTTATTGACAAGCCATGATGAATGTATTTTAAATGAAGATATAAAATTTGTATTAAAATAAAAGTTCAAATAGTAGAATTCAACTGGCTAATAGTCTAGGAGCAGGAAACGTTTTAAACATTTAAATACTTATATACATATTATATATATATATATAAGTATATATATATACATTTATATATTACAGTTAGGAATATTTCAATTTTTTAAAAAGGCAACAACAACAACAAGATAAATATATTTCCTAACTTCTGAGTGAGAAAAGGTCACCCATTTATTGACGTCTGTCTCTAAAAATATATATCAATATTTGGTAGTACATCTGGATTTTTATAAGGTATATTTTCAAAGAGTCTCCATTAAAACCATTATTTTGAAATTGTATATCATTTTCATAAATACCAATTAAAAAGTAAATAAAGAAATATATATATTTATATTTTAAAATATTAATGAATTAAATATATATGCATAGTTTACATAATTTCTTGTTGAACTTCGAAATTGAACTGGAAAAAGAAAATATGGATATTAATAAAAAATATTTACGTCTGTGTTTATAATATTAAATAGAATTATATATTGTTCAAATAATAAAAATTGATATAATAATGTAAACTCATGATGATGACATGAGTAAAGTTAATAGAAAATTAGCAGCTGCACCAGAACAAAATACATTTGATAAAATAATTTCTGACATGAAATAAGTATCTTTTACATTAAATAAGTATTTTTACTTTAATTTTCTTGCATATTTAATATTATTTGTTTCTGTACAAAATTTTGAATTCGATTTATTAATAAAATTTCTTAATTTATGTTTAAGTTATTATATGTAAATTTTTATGGTTATAAAAAATGTATTATAATTTCATAATCATAACTCATTAATCTTAGATTCAGATGTTTCTAATATTAATAATTTTTGATGTGTTTCTTA
>JAPDSC010077480.1:49082-76391 GCA_026290005.1 Latrodectus geometricus | reverse complement strand
GAATTAAATATGCAAATTTTTATATTATTCCTTTTTTCAGGAATTTTTGTTCCTGGAGTTTGTTAAGCTTAGCTTAGAGAAATACACGGTAAGAAATTCATACGAAGTTATTAAACTGTAGAATGTCAACTTACATAACAACATTAATATTTTACATTAGAGCATTTTGTTGTTAGTTTATTAAACTGAAGATATTATTTACATAAATTTAAATAAAAAAATAAATGAACTTTATTATTTTATTTATAGCAATACTTGTAAGAAATGAAAATTTAAAGAAAAATGTTTTCGAATGAATAAAAATAAAATTCTGTTTGCACGTATAAAAAGAAAAGGAATTGTTTTTCAGATATTTTTTTCATAAAAATCTTAAACTTTATAATTTCTTTTTAACTTATCCGATATATTATTCGCTTAGGAAGCATGCCTTAATCCTATGTCGGGTTCCATCTGTGAACGCTGGAATCGTATGACAGTAAGTTGCTGAATTTTATATTTTTTATGAATATTGTTTACAATGTGCTAAATATTAAAAATAATTTGCAAAATTGAATCATGCTCTTTGTAATTTAAGTTCCTATAAATTGATTTTTAATATTTTAATTTGTAAATAAAAATAATGATTAATAAGTATTAAAGTTTCTAGATATATTAAAATTATCATGTTAAATAAAGGGCTTTTGATCCAAATATTAATCAGAACTAATATTTTTTATAGCATGTAACATATAAAAAGTGCTTTGTTTTTATTTTGTTACATGCTATATAAGAGATATTACTTCTGATTAATATTTGAACCAAAAGCACTTTATATTGACACTGCTATATATTGATGCTGTTTTGTAAACTCTAGTCATTCTGCTGGTATCTAAAATTGCGATCAGATAACTTTTTATTTTTTAATTAAAAATAAGTTAGTAAGTGTTAAAATGACAGGATTTATTAATATTACACTATTGGCCTTTAAAATTGCTACACCAAGAAGGCGACATGCTACAGACGTGAACTTTATACGAAAGGAAGAAAGTGCTGTGATATGCAAATGATTAGCTTTTCAGCGCATTCAGACAAAGCAGGCACCAGAAGCGAAAATTCTATTACACTGAAATCGTCTTGATTTCTAAATTTTAAGTTTACTTTTATAGAAACTAATTTGGATATGTTTGGTTTTGTAATACCAACTTAAAAAACTGTCGTGAAAGAGAATCTCAGAATATTAAAACAATTTTCCACAATCTGTTTTAAAAAGCAAACACTTAAAAGATAATATCAAATTGGATAAAATGTGTCCATTGCCAATAAAATATTTATAAACTATTAATGGTCAAGAGCTTTATAAAGATTTTGTTTATTGAAGTTAGAAATGAACAAACAAGAAAATTTTAAATGTATAACTTCAGATGCCAAGAATGCATTAACTAATAAACTTTTCTTTGAAACATTTATTTCACATTGAATAAAATTGACTTTAAGTCTCATGGTTAGAAAATATTTTTGTGGCCAAATTATTAAACCCGCATTTTTTTCTGAAATTAAAGGATTATTTTTAAAATCGTATTGTTAAAATTTTTGAAATATTGTTTTAGTTATTTAAATTTAATATCACATGGAAATTATTTCCCAACTGTAACTTAGGTTTATAAGTAACTATTGTAGTCTTTGTATTTTTAAATTATGTACTTACGGTGATGAATCTCTTTTTTTTAGGATTGTTCAAGTAACCTTTATGATGAAATGCATGAAAACGGGGCTTGTTGAAATATATGTTTTTGTGAAACAAGTGACACCAGAATATTCTTAATATTTAATAATATAACATGTTAAACTCAAAGAAAACGCACTTTTGTATTAGAGAGAATAATAAAAGAATTTTAAATGAAGAATATTGTATCTTTCGTTCACATTTCCAAATGTTTGCATCAACATATAATAATCTTCTTCCTATTAAATATTATTATTATTCAAGTAAAATTTAAATGCTTTGCAAGAAGCATTTAACCAATATTGAATCTTTAATAAAAAAAATTAATTTTCTTGAAACTATAATACTTTATGTAAATAATTTACGTAGATAATAATATGTAGATAATTAATTAATTGAAAACTAGTATTTTACTGAAAATAATTTTAAAATTTTAAATTAGTTTTGCATTTAATTTTACAATATTAAAAAAATCGCATTGTAAAATCAAGATTTTTTTTCTTATTAGACAAAATTTCTTTATCACGGATTATAAGTATTATAATTATTAAATTCATGACAAAGAAGTTTTGCGCCAAATATATTTTTTCTTTAGTTTATTAATTGTTATATATTATTATGTAAAAGCAATGTTTTTAGTAAATTAACAGTACTTTCGATTAAATATTTATTTTGAGTTTTTGGAAAAAGTTGAAATATTAAGTATAAAATAAATGAAATTGAAAATTCTTAAAGCTTTTAGTAATTTTGTGTTGCAGATTTGAATTTATTAACCTACGAATAATGGCAACAAAATGTATATTTCCATCAGTTTATTTGGAAAATATTTTAGTAAGTTGCCTATATAGATTCTCAAAATTACACATAATTTTCTAAAAATTTTCTTTTGTAATGTACGTAATTGGAGATGATTTAAGAGAAATGGAATTATTCATATTAGAAATCACAAACAATTATTTCTTACTTTTATCAATTTTTGATGAAAATATTCAGTATAAAAGTATAAAAAAATGATATTTTTTTAAGCTTAATATTAAGCATGCTGCACAAGTTCAAAAAAATCTCAGTAACATATTGATAAATCCTCTCTTTTAAAAGCAGTTTTAATTCATTTTAAATATTTCATAAATATATCAATAAAAATGTTTCTGGTGGTTATTATAAATGAATGTAAAATATCCTAATTACAAATATTCTGTGAAAAGATATAAATTATATTCTTGTACAAATGCTGGATGGAGGCCTATAGTTTAAAATATACTTTGAAACACCACATAAATCAATATAACAATCAGGAACTGAACTCTTGTGCGATGTTGAACAAAAATGAAATCTAATAATTCAATTGACACCTAAGTGTGATGATTTAAAAAAAAAATAAAATAAGAAATGTTACACTGATCAATAATGTAACACAGATACAAGTGATTAAATAATGTTAAATTGGCAAATTTTCCCATTTGAACAATTTTTTTTTAAACTCGATTGAAAAATATTTGATATTGATTTACATAAGATTGATAAAGACATTGGCAATAATAATTATGTAAATAACTGATAAGGATAAAGAAAACCATTTATCTTTAAATTTTTACTGTCCAAAATTCCATTTTTCTTACATTTTACAGTAAAAGTGAATTTCAATTTAAAACTATTTAGATAACATTTCAATTAAGGAGTAAAAAGAAAATTCCTCAATTTACTTTTTACTCATTAAGGAAATTAATTATACTAAATGATTAATGGAATTAATGATTAATGAATGAAATTATGTTAAATTATGCCTATGAAATTATTTATGCTATTCTGTCTATAAACAAAATTGTTTACTATATAAGAAGGTTAAATAACACATTTTTAGTTACAAATTATATGAATTAGTAAATTTAAAAGGAATATTTAACACGTCCATTTTTAATATCTTTAATAATGGACTGCAAGTATTCATCAGATAAGAACAAGGGAAATAATTATGTTCATAGTAATGTTGTGATGTCTAAGAAAAACATTTCATTATTAAGTACATATCATTGTGTCTAAAATATAAGAACTATATTTGTTATCAGGTGTAAGGTTAAAAATAAAAGTAATTTGTAATAGTATATGATTTTTAAGTATAAGATAATAGAGTTTTTTAATTATATTTTATAATTATATATTAATTATTCAAATATTTATATACAAAATATATTGAGCATAAAATCTGTAACATTTTCTTGCTTAATTTTTATATAGATATCCTGCGACATTACATTAAAATATTTTTTGCCACTTGAAGTTTAAATTTACAATTATAATTTGCTTTGAAGTATAATTTCAAAGAATAATTCTTTATACTAACTTGAAATACATAAATACGTTAGTTACTTGAAATACATAAATACGTTAGTTACTTGAAATACATAAATGCCCCAGCTACAATTAAATAAAAAATTATAAATGCAACTCACTTTTTCTAAATATATTAATTGAAAAACAATTCACGAATTCTTGTCTTATCTGGCTTTCTATAAATTCTGCATGAAGAAAGAAAATATATAAAAAGAGCATCTTTACAAAAATATTTACAAAGGATTAAAAATAAAAAAAAAGAAAAAGAAAAAAAACCTATACAATATTGGATTAAAACATAAAAAAAAGTGTTTTTAAACATTAAGGCTTTAAAGAGTTATGTGAATGTTGTGATGTAATGATCATGAATGTAAAAGATCAATATTTAATTACATAGGTCAACTCGACAAAGACTTATAAGACTAACAAATACTTTAAAAATATTTGAAACCAGTAATATTGAATTAGTAAATATAAAATAAAAATTGTGAAGAATTGAACTGAAACTATTTCTTAAACATTTAGTGAAGTACTCTGAATTATTATGAAAGGAAACTTTGATTATCCTATTTAATAATATTTTTGAAATTTTAGAAAAACTTATAAAAAAAAGAAATATGAAATTTAAATAAATTAAATTTTGAAAGAAGACTGAGAAAAATCCACTTATGAACCTAGATAGAATTTACTTTTTTTCCTATTAATTTTACATCACATATTTTTTATTTATTTTTTTAATAAATATTCATAATGGATTTAAGTAAAGCTATACCTCGTAAAATTTAAACACAAATGAAATTTTTTGGAAGTAAATGCAAAGTTAATACTTAATATAAAAAATTCATATCAGACCCTAACTATATACGTTGGTCGAAGATGTGGTGACGAGGTGTCCAGCGGGAGCCGTTGACCTATTTTATTAACAAGGGTAAACTTAAAATTACACTTAAAGATATATTCATGGTTACAGCGATGAATAAATGAATAAGTATTCCCAGATCGAGTGCTTTCATGGTGACTCATAAGTAGTTACAGGAGGTAGTTACCAGAAATTAAGACTCTGAGATATATACAAAATAAATGATAAAATATATACAAAATCAACATAATCAAATGAAATGGAAGAGCAGTTTAAAATTTTTAGCAAATAAAGTAATTGTCCTAAATGTTTGGGCAGAAAGCCTTTTGCAGTTTAGAAAAATTTTTAGCCCCGCCCACTCCAGGATATAAACAAACAAAAAATTGTAAAGAAACGCGAGGGGGGGGGCTATCGCTGTCAAATTAGGGTTGGGGATGGAGATATAATTATTCAGTTGTGGGGGTGATCCTGAGGATGGCCCTGGGTCTGTGATAATGTATTAATTCATGTGGATTACAGTTGTCAATTTTTTGAATTTCAGAATTATTAATGTTATAGAGTTTATTGTAAAACCTGAATGAGAGATGCTTGATGTAATTTATTAGAGTGAGCATCCTTAAGTTTTCATGAATAAGTTGGTTCCTGAAATAGGGCTCGGATTTTGAAATAAGCCTGAGTAGTTTACTCTGCTTGCATTCGATGATGGATAATTTCGTCATACATGATCCACCCCAAATCGGTGCTGCGTAAGTTATGATCAGCCTGAGGTAAGACTTATAGATCAAGAGCTTATTACTAAGGGACAGTTTTGAGTTCCAGTCTATAATTGGGAAGAAGGTTTTTGTAGCTACAATGAATTTGTTTCTGATATCAGTAATGTGTAGCTTCCAGGTCAGTCTTTTATCGAGTTTGACTCCCAGATATGTGATTTCAGTTTTCCATTTAATCTTTCTCCCTGCAATTTGGATGTTACGGCAATTTATTCGCAATTCTTTACTGAAGAAAATTGCCTGGGTTTTATAGCCACGTTTATTTTAATCCTCCAAATTTTAATCCATTAAGGTATTCTCTAAGCATATCCCTTATGAACTGACGTTTGGGTCCGGAAGCAAGAACAGCAGTGCCATCTGCGAAGAGGCAGAGCATGGCTCGTGGGTCTTGAGGAATATCATTAATGTACAGATTAAATAAGAAGGGACCCAGCAGTGATCCTTGGGGGACGCCTGCCAAAATGGGCCTTTCTGATGAGTGGGTGGTGTTTATCCTGACGGCAAATGTTATATTAGATAGGTAGTTTCAAATTAACTTGATAAGGTGTTGGGGGGAAGTTGTGCTTAATCATTTTATAAATAAGGCCTTCGTGCCGTTATAAATAAGGCTTCACTATATACACACTTTAACAGTTTGTATCAGAAACTTTATTTATATATATATATATATATATATATATATAGCCAAGAAAGTTATAAAATTATAATTAGTATATAAAAAACATTTTAGTTTTTCTTTCAAAGATATCCTTAGAAGTTAAGGATGTAATTTAAATCTCATAATAAAAATCACGTGATTTTAATAGATATTTCATATATAAAAAATTGAATAATGAAAAGTCAATAAAAATTATTTTATATCTTTTGAAACATATTATTTTATAAATTAGTTTTATTTTTAACATCATACTTGATAATAAAGGAAAAAAGATTGTTATATTTTAGACAGAATGATATGTACTTTAGAATAAAATGTTTTCCTTAATATAATAAATTAACAGTAAACATAATTATTTTCATTGTTCTTAATGACTTTAAGGTATTAAAAATCGACTGTAAATATATATTTTAAATTTACCAGATACAAATACATTTTGACTGAAAATGTGCTATTTGTCCTTCATATATAGCACAGAATTTGGTTTATAAACAGCAAGGCCTAATTTAGCATAATTATGTTTATAGTCATCAAGGCAATTATTTAAAAAAATCCATTTTACTGTTAAATGTACTAAAAATGGACAAATTTTGGCTAGCATGAATTTTAAGTTAAGTGCTTTTTTATTCTACTTCAGTTATTTGTATAGCTATTATTACCAATGTCTTTACCAACATTATACAAAATACTAAATATTTTGCAATTAAATTGAAAAAAATATTTGTTCAAATGGGAAAATTTGCCAACTTAACATTATTTGCTCAGTAGTATCGGTATCAGATTGCTTATTTTATTTGTTTTTAATCAACACACCTAGCTGTCAATTGAATTATCAGATTAATTTTTTTTCACACAACACCATACATGAGTACATTTCCAACTTGTTATATGGATGTCTGTGGTGTTTCAAAGCCCAATTTAAATTATAAGCCTCAATTCAGCTTTTGTCGAAGAATATAATGCGAGAATCTTTTCTCAGAATGTTTAAAATAAGATGCTTTGTATTTTTTTAGAATGAACATCTGAAACATTTTCATTGATACCTTTATTTAGTATTCGAAATGAACAAAAAATGCTTTTTAATTCAGGATTTATCAATAACTATTGGTATTAAACTGGTAATTTCTTGAACTTTTGTCGAATATTTAGTATTAAACTACGAAACAATATTTGTTTATTTAAATTTTTTGATGAATATTTGCACCAAAAATTGCTAAAAGTAAAAAATAATTCTCTGTGATTTCTAATATGATTTTTGAATATTAATAACGTCATGTCTCTTAAATCAACTCCAATGAAGCCCACTAAAAAAGGAAATGAAAATTACTTTAGAAAATTTTGTAATTTCGTGATGTCCTACAGGCACCTTAATAAAATATATTCCAAATAAATTGATTTAACTATACATTTTATCAAGATTATTTGTAGATTAAAATAAAAAGTAAAATAGAAAATGTTTAAAAGGTTTAAAAATTTTCCTTTTATTTATTCTATAAATTTTTAAAATGTTTCTAAGATGGCTAAATTATTTTTAATCTGAAAAGCAATATATGATTAAAATGAAATATTTCATTAGAAGTAATGTTAATTTACTTAATAAAAATTGCTTTCATTTCAAATTATACTACAATGAATAAACTAAAGAAAATCTATATTTGATTCATCAAATAATAAAACAATTTTGTTTCATCAAATAATAAAAATATCTTATTACTAATATGATTATTCTTAATAATCTAAAAAAGTAAAACATTTTGTTAAAGTTGCCAATTTAATTCCAATGAAAATGCTATTTTTTGATTGATAAATTATTTTGGAAATTGTTCCCTTAAATCACTCATGAGGAAGTAAGTTATTTTATTACAAATTAGATATTGATAAAAAATTTAATTTTTACAGGAAAATAATAATATTTAATAGGAAAAACGTATGTTGATGCATATGTTCGGAAAGGTGAGCGAAATATGCATTATTTTGCATTTAAAATTGTTTTATTATTTTCTCTGATACAAATATATTTTAAGTGAATTTAGAATGATACTTTATATAATATTATGAATATATTTGTGTCATTTTTTTCACAAAAACATATATTTCAACAAGCCCCTATTTCATGCATTTCATCATAAAGGTTACTTGTGCGATCCTAAGAAAAGAAATTTTGTCAATGTAAATAAATAATTTTAAAATACAAAGACTACAATAGTTATTTATAAACCTATGTTTCAATTTGGAAATAATTTACATGTTAATAACGTATCTACAAATTAAAATTATAATTCAAAAAATGAAACTGTATGATTTAAAGATATTTTTGTTTAATTTCAAAGAAAAAAAAATTATATGAACAGAATTTTTATAAAATCAATGATTGAGAATTTTTGTTTTTTACGATTATTTGCACTACAGAAAAATAATTTTTATTTATAAAAACATTAAGCTTGATTAGTCCTTATAAATATATAATATTCAAGTAGAAAATAATTTCTTGTGAGCTTAATGTCACTCCAAAATAAGATTTTAAAATTAAATCATAGGCACAATATCATATTTATTACGCACCCCAAAACATTTTAATTGCACTAACATGTCAAATGTTTTGAAATAATTTTGAATTTATGACAAATTAATTCATAGATTTTTTTATTGTAAAGATGTTGAAAATTTACTGCTTTAGATGTCATACTGTAGCCTCTTTACAATGGCTCTTGAAAGTTCCAAATCACTTTATTTTTCAGTGCTTTACTTGCAATTGAAGCTAGTCATTTAAAATTTTCTTCATTATTTTTTTTTCTAATCTCAGTCAACAAAATCTTCATAAAGCACTTGACGATTAATAATTTATATTTATTAGCATTACAATAGTAATAGCTTCATTATTTATAATTTGATTTCTTTTCCTTTTCAAGTGTTCGCTTATTAAAAAATTTTTTAATTTATTTTATTATTTCGTGCTTTTTTAACAACAGGTTTTAATGTCTGTATTACAAAACCTGACTTTTTCGAAATTAGTTTCTGTAAGACATCATGCACGTACAGTATTATATTACTTAAAATATGAAAATTATTTTACAATAACTATTCCTTTCAATCTTTATGTTATATATTATAGAAACATTATTGTGATTTATAAAACTCAATTGTTTTTTTTAATTGAGGTTATAAGTGTATATAGGAATAAAAAAATAATAATTTGTAAAGAAATTTTAAATATTCATATTAGAAATTCAACTCATAAGAATATTGTATATTTATGCATAATTAAACAATGTTAGTTGAAAAATATTTTCAAAGTTGTTGATAGAAATTTAAAATATTCTTTATTAAGATTTATTTAATTTATTTTAAATCCAACTCAACAGAACATAAAAAGAGGAAATAAGCTAAATAATGTATGATTCAATTATAAATTTTACCCATTTTGAAATTATTTCGGTTATTCATGTTAATTAAAGACTAATCAAATTAAAATATTCAGTAGACACAGAAATTTCACAATATTCATTATATGACATGTGAAATACGTTTTTAATGTCTGCATTTCTTAGACATACCGATTGCATATTTGACTAATACTTAGACATTACAAATGTTTACATATAAATGTATTAAAATGTATTTTTACAATTTTTATCAACGTGATAGAAGAAATATAATAATTGGTTTATTCCATTTCAATATAGTCATTATTGGACAAATGGTCTTTTTAAATAAAAAATGTTTAAATAAAAAATGTTATGTTTGTGCTGTTGATTCTAATACTTACGAATAGCAATGTTTGTTATAGTTTTTGTGTAAATAAAAAATTGCTTAATGCAAAATTGCATACACATAAAAATTGCTTAATATTATATATATTAATTAAAATTTATTAATATATATAATATTAATATATGAAACTAATATTTATTTAATGGAGATTTTTGATTACAAATTAAAATATTAAAAAGCAATTGATCTGAACTGAAATTACGTAGAGCTTTTTTGTAATTTGTAAAAGAATGACAATATACAGCACACTGTAAATAATATTTATCGAAATAATAAAATTCATTTACTGTTTGTCGATTCCACGTTCACAATCAAAAACTGACAAAGGATTAAGGCAAATTTGCTAAATGAATAAGAAATAGGGTAAGTTAAGAAAATTATGAAACTTGAATTCTAGGAAAATGTTATTTAATGAGCAATTCTTTTTATACTTTTTTATTTTTGCAACTAGAATTTTCTTTTTTTTCTTTTTTATACGAGTAAATAAAATTTTCTGAGGATTTTCATTTCCTAATAATTATTACTTTTATTAAAATGAAAGTAATTTTGTTTTTCCGTAGAATATTAAATATTATTTTACTAGATAAATATATATATATATATATATACGTATAAATAATGACAGCTTCTTGAACAGTTTTCGAAAGCTTTTCCATAAATTTGAGCAATAAGTATTTTATTAATATTATTTGTTTAAATTTAAATATCTTCGGTTTAATAAAAAAGTCACAAAATATTCTAATGCAACTATTTAATGATAATTTGTCATGTAAATTGGTACAACAGTTCAATAATTTAACATTTTCTAAGAATTTTTATATATTTCATATGAATTCTTTACCGTGTATCTTTCTAAGCCAAATTTAAGAAATTCTTCGAACAAATTTTCCTGAAAAAGTAATAATAAAAATACTTGCATATTTCATTTAATCATTAGGAATCTAAAATTAATTTTTTTTAATTATGAACTAGAATATAAAATCTGTTTAATATGCTTTTATTTATTGTAATTGTTTTTTTTTTATGTCTATCTATTTGCTATATTGCCAAAGGTAATTTCTGTTGATGATAATTCTTTAACCATTAATTTTTTGAAAAATTTCTAAGTCATATTATTTTCAATTACACGATAATCTCAAAATTATAATAAACAATACAAAACATGCCATATCAGTTTTTGTTATATCTCGTTTACATTTCAATAACGGGTATACAGTATAATATAATGATAAGTGTGTTATAAAATATTGTATGAATTTATTAAAATAATATGAAATAAATATTTGTCTTTTCTACATAATAAATTTGACAGTTAGGAATAATAAAATATGTGAAAAAATCTTCGTATTTTTCTACTTTTATCGTCGGTCGTTATAAATACCAATTACAACGCATAAAAAATGAAATTTTTAGAAAAATATTTCAAAATTATATATATATATATATATATATGACAAGTATATTCAAGGCCTTTCGGTAACTCGAAAGACGTTATTAATTTTTGAGAACTTGTGAAAAATTTTATATAAAGCTTCTACAATTTTTAAGAGCTGTACTTACTTAAGAATAATATACATTCGATTTTGTTAATACTAAAATACATAATTAGTTCTGTTTTTTTGGAAACATTTTCCTATTAAAACCTATTTTAACTGTTATTTTGTAGATAAGCTAATAGAGAATTAAACAGTTTTCTAGGAGTTTATTGATAAAGTTTGCAAATGGCACTTAAAATTTTAAAGAATGAAATGCTCAAATCTAGAATTGATCATTACGTTTTATTTTTATTAGACGCCATTTACAATACAGAACAAAAATCCGATGTTTCATTAAGTGATTAGCATTAATTGATTTTTTTACATCATGCTTAAGTTAAATATTTTTTTCAAAATGTTTATGATGGATGATAAACTAGCTTTTGGAATTTCGTTAAAAAAAATTTAAAAATGGCATGAATTAATTTATTTTAATCTGATAGTTTTAAAAAATGTCTTAACAACCTTTTAAAATAAAAAAATATTGAATATAGGATAGAGATAATGTGCAGATTGAAAGTAACATCACTGAATTCAGGTAAGTTGACAATATTTTTTTAAACTATTTATTACTATCATACATAAACGTTATATATCTTTATTTTCCATATAACAAACGTAACAACTAATGAAACCTTCACACGTTTAATAATTAATTAGTTCTGTTTAATAATAAATGGTGATTATGTTTAATTTTAGCTTCCAAAAGTATAACTTACCAAAATCCTTTTTACAGTTAAGGTAAATAGAGCAAGGATATAAATGTGACTCTTACCCTTTTGATGTATACAAAACAATGCTAACAGAGAAAAGAAATAATATAATTTGTAGGAAATTCTTTTAAATAAAACAAATTTAAAATAATTGCTTGAATTTCAATTTCAAGGGTTTTATAGATTTCATGTATATACATACATATATTTTTTTGGAATTTTGATAATTAAAATTTGAAGTCACGCAATATAATATATATTGGCATTTGGCATTTTTAGGCCTTAAAATTAAATATTAATATATTCATTATGAGTTTGAGGCTAAATATGCAGTCTCTGTATTCTACTTTTGCAGGATGTCTCTTCCTTGTCCTTTATGTTATAGCTTATTGTATAATCACACGGAAAATAATGCACATTTTTCTATAGAAAATGTGCATGTTGTACATACTTTCCTTTATATTTCAATTTATAATTATTATTATAATAAAAAGATTCAATATTGATTTTACTATACAAAAATATAATTAATTAATCTCTATAGGAGGCGTTTTTATTTAATATTATGCAAAATTCAAACAATCGTAGGTTAAAACAATTTTGGTAGGATTTCCTGTCGAAAGTGTGTTCTCAAGTTTATACTGTGTTAAAAACTACTCTATCACAATGTGATTAGTACGAGCAGTTTTTTCATTAATTACAATAATAGAATTTTCGTTAATCAACTTTGTCTTAAATATGAAGCTTATTTTCAAATAATGAAAATCGTAGAATAATATTTATATTGTATCATGCAGTCTCAACGTCTGTTCACTAAGCTGTAAAAATCTCGAAAAATTCCAAGTGATATTATATACTTTCAGGATAAATGTGCCATAAACATGATAAATCATAATCTTCTATCAAGAAGCAATATTTAAATACGTAATTTGTAGATGAGAAATAGTAGGAAAATTCCTTGGAACATCACGATAAATCAAGGACCTTCTTAAACTACTTTTCATTTGCTAAAACACCATTTATTAAATGTTACTATCTAAATAGATAAATGTAAACCTTGTAATTTTTTGGAGATACATTGACATTTTCTTTCATTGTACGATTTGACAATACAGTAATTGTAAATAACTGTATGATATAGTTTAAAGAATTAATGTATGATACAATTTAAATATTCGCTACCTTTTCTTTATCATTTTTAAAATTTTAAATACAATGTTCATATTGTAGACAAAATGGTTAAATGCAGAATGTTACTATTGTAATTATAATGAAAGGACTGCTTGTGCTAATACCATTATGAAATAGTTTTTCCACAAATTGTCTAAAAAACGTAAGTTTATCAGGAAATCCTTAAAAAACTGTTTTAATCTAGATTGTTTGAATCGTCAATAGCTTTCAAGTGAAACGCAAATTAAATTATAGATAGTAAGTAATTATATTTTTGAACAATATGCGAAATATTGAACTTTTTATTTAAATAGAAATAATAAGGAAAGTATTTACAATATGCACCTATTCTATGCTGAAAGGTTGATTTTCGTGAAATAAAATAATAAGCTATTTTATAAAAACACGGAAAAAGCTTCCTGCAAGAGTACAATACAGATAAAGTTTGTTTACTACCGAATTCTGATTTCATATATTAATATTTAATTTTATGCTTCAGAATATAAATGTTTTATTATATTGAGTGACATCAAATTTTAAATGTAAAGGGAGCAAAAAAATAAAAGAATTATATTACGCAAACTTATAAAACTCATGAGATTAAAATGCTAGCAGTTTTTTTCCAGTTGTTTATTAGCACAATGCGTTCCCAAACAATCATAATATTTCTTTTCACTTTGAGTGTGGCTTTGGATTTGTCCAAAGGAGAAGAGGAGCATTTATATCCTTGTTTTAATCTCGCTAACTGTTACGAGGAAGATGGTAAGATATTTTTTTTCAATCAAAAATTAAAGTTACTTAACATTTTGTTTTCAATTAACTAAATATGGAATCAATAACAACATATGCATTGAATTGATAAAAATCTGCACTTATTAACCGCCAAGTAATTTCAAAAATGTTAAAATGTATAAATGTTATAAGAACAGTTCTGGAAAAAAGTACTCTACCGAATCGATCGTAAGATTAATTTTTAATAATTTGTTCAATTGATTTTTATTTTTATTGCATCCCAAAGTAAATTTAAATAATTATATTTTAGACGAGTTATGTTAATTTAAATGTACTAATTCATTTGAAAGTTTTTACCTCTTACAAATGTTTGGTAAAAATATAATAAAATTGTTTGCAAATCACATTTCATTTCAAATCAAATGTGTTTTACTCTTAAAAATCTATGTTGCTGGAAAAAAAAACTAAATACTTGTAACTAACTTTAATTGTTTTTTCAATCAAAAATTAAAGTCAATTAACATTTTGTTTTCAAGTAACTAAATACGTAATCTATAATAACATATGCATTGAATCGATAAAATCTGCACTTATTAACCACCAAGTAGTTTCAAAATTTTTAAAATGTTATAAGAACAGTTCTGAAAAAAAGTACTCTACCGAATCGATCGTAAATTTAATTTTTAATAAATTGTTCTGTCGAATTTTATTTTTATCATCCAAAGAAATCAAATGGCTTTTGCTCTTAGGAATCCATTTTAATTTAAAAAAAAAAAAACTAATTTCTTTTTTTTAAAGTCAAAGAAGGTGATTGTGAAGAATATTCCTATATAAAAGAGTAATTTTCTTGTAAATATATCTCTTAAAATTAAAACTCCTCTGCTACAGGTATATGAATTTGTAAATTAATGAGGAATCGAATAGTTCTTTTTATTAATTAATAATATTAATAAAGTAATGAAATTATTTTTTACTATAGAAAACCAGTACAAAACGAGATATCATTCTTGCCTGGTTGATCTTGATAAGGAAGTAAGCTTTTATGAAATATTATTTTTAGTTCTTATTGATAAAAGTGGAATATTTTTAAAATCATGTCATTGTCAGATTTACTAGAATGTTTTTTATGATCTGACAGTAAATGGTTTTTAGTTCCTGTGCGCTCATTCTAATTGGCAATCTTTCTTATTCGGTCGAATATTTAAAATATTGATTGCAATAAAATAATAAATATAATAATAATAAATTGATTAGAAGTAGGTTCTTAATTCAAGACAAATATATATAACTTTATAAAATCAAAAAAGTATAACCATACTAGGCATTATTAAATATATTACATAAAGAGGGTTAACTTTAATTTTCTTTATAGAAATCTGTGAATTTAGGCTAATTAAGATTCAATAATTGTATATTTTACAAAAAGGTTTTTGCATTTAGTTTTCTATTGTTATGTATTTAAAATACTTTATTCAGAAGAGCTTTTTTGGGAATACTAGTCATACAATTCTTTCTGTAAATGAAATAAAAATATTGGGTTGTTCTGAAAGTCATTTTGTTTTTCCCATTTAAATCAGTTTTTTGCTAGTGAACCAAACATTTTATGAGCATGAAATTATGCTACAACCAGAAAGACAGTAAAACGTTTTGTAATCAAATTGACAATATACAATTCAATAAAATAATTTATCACTATATATTTTTCACTTTCTCTAACAACCCAATAGCTGTAATTTGTTAATAAATAAATATTTTTTTATTTAAGCTCCTTATTGTTAGACATGAACATAGATTTTGAATAGCAATAATGTCTTCCAAAATTTTCAGCGAAAGGAAAACATTGAATGTTATTTCGATTATAGAATTAAATTTACATATAATACAATTTATAAGTTTAATTTAAAACGCTAAGTTTAAATACATAGTTCAAGTTATAAGTTTCATATGTATGAAAGTAAACGTGAATTGTATTTAATATTTTCTAGCGAAAAAACATTTAATGAATTTCTTTTAAAACTAAGTAGCAATTTTTACCCATTCATGGTAAAATAACAAGGACCATAATATGCGAATTATTTTGGTTTGTTTTTAGACTAAAAGAATTTCGCTAGAAGCTTATGAGTTTGTAAGTGTAACTGTCCATTTTAACTAGCACATTACCATTTTAATTGGCCTCTCTTTAAAATACAAAACAATTATTAAATCAACAAACAACAAAACAATTACTGAATCTCAATACTTTTTAAAAATTCAAAACCTAATTATGAGTTTTGAATTTGTAGATTGGAATCTATAAATTTATTAGTTTTAATTATTATTCATTGTCATATATAGTTTAAAGAACCTCAAAATCAAACTGTTATAAATACTCTCCTAACAAACTATAAATATGGACTATATGCAAAGTTTTCTATGCTTAAAATATGATATTAAAACACACCTGCTATTATAAATATTGATATTTTTATTCTTTCTCACTAGGATGTAAGTGCAATTACCGGTAAATTAGCTGAAAATGGCTTTATTGATTTGCATACTGATGATTTTAAAGAATTTGTAGATTTGTATTGCACATTTGAAGAAGAGAAAAAAGTGAGAATTATTTTTGCTATTAAAAAAACACATTGTTTCTTATTGTATTATTCATTTTCCTGCTAAAACATTAATTTATAGCCCAGTTTTTCACTTTCATAAATTTTCTAAATACACAATAAAAACCATGGAAATTGTTGCTATTGAATACTAAATAAAGTTAAATATTTTAATACTAAAACAGAAACAATTTTGAAAAGGAATCAGGTATAAGCTGTTAGTTCTTAAGGTAAGTGCATACAATAATATTATCTATTTTATAGCTAGTAATATAGCATTGTATTATCTATAAAATAATTTCCAAATACCAATAATTTTTGTAGCGTAGGATATAATAAATTAAAATCAAAGAAGTGTCTTCAGAAACACTATTTATGATCTCCAAAAGTATAAAAGTAAAACGCTTGCTTTATGACACATATATTAAAAAATTAAAATGGGGACGTACTTTTTTAAATCGTATTTTAAAAAAATACGATTTAACTGTCACGCATTCTATCAATTGAAACCTCTTCAAACGTATATATATATACTTATATAATTTGCTTTGTATTTCTCAATAAAATTTTCAGCAAAACATGTAGTTTTTATTAATATGACATAGAAAGTTTGCAAATTATTTGTTGAAAAATAATTAACTGTTGATATATTTCACATGATCATAAATAATTTTAGATAAAATATAAAATTTCATTACATAAAAAAGCGCTTTAAACACATTTTATTTGCTATATTTAAAATGATTTTTTTGTCGATTCTTATGATAAAATGCAATATTTAATTTCTCACATTATTCATTTTTTAGGAAGCTATGTTCCAGGAATTTGTCACGCTTGGCTTAGAAAAATACACGGTAAGGAATTCTTAGAAAAATTAATGTAAAAAATCTAAAAATTGTTGAATTATTGAACCATAGAGTCAATTTATATAGCAACATTAAGTATTTACATTACAGTAATACGTTATTAGAATAATATATTATAGTTAAACACAAGATATTTTTTGTAGTTTTAAATAAACAAATTTATCAAAATACTTTTTGTTGAAATTCTAAATAAATCTTGTAAAAACTGATTTAAAAGCTGTCATTGTTTGTCCGTATATATCTTTTAAAATTTTTATAATATTCAAATTCTTTTAAAAATGAATTTAATTTTATTTTATTTCTGATAATATTTAGTAATGAAAATTTCCAAAATATTTTATGTTAATGATTAAAAGATTAAAAAGAAGTGTTTGTTAGGTTCCTTTTTTTATTGAATTCATACGTTTTATAATTAACTTATCTGATATATTATTCATTTAGCAAGTTTGCCTCAGTCCTTTAACAGCTTCCACCTGTGATCGCTGGAATCGGCTGACAGTAAGTTGGTGAATTTTATATTTTCTATAAATATTGCTTTTATTGTGTTATATATGGAAAATATTTTACAAATTAGAATCCTGCTCTTTGTAACTTAAGTTGAGATCAATTGTTTTTTAATATTATAATCAAAAAATTCATCAATTAATTACTGTTATTGTTATTGGATTTATTAATATTATCGAGTTATCAGCAAATTTTACTTGCGTACATACAGTAAATATTACTAATGGTCAATATTAGAATCAAAAGCACAAACTTAATTCAAATTTTTTACGAGCAAAAATTGCTTTTTTTTATATAGTAAATATTAGTTTGGGGAAAAAGTAATCCATTATTTTTTCGGTAGACGTCTGTAGTGATCGCTATCTCGTGAGGTATCTATCAAACAATTTCAAATTTATGCTCGTTGGAAAGGTGACATTTGACACTAAAATATCCTCTTGCGGTTTTTTGTTTGATTAATTCAGTTACGAGTACAAGATTTTAAAAATGGAAGACAACAAACAGAAAATTCGATACGTTTTCGTTTTTCTCTTGTAACGGCGAAAAAGATAGCCGGGTGGCTAAAATTGAGAAAGGTGTTTATCGTCCTATATAAGACTGTAACAACCAGTTACGTACAATTTTTGTTTCGTCGATTCCGTACGGGTATTTTTAATGTTAGAGATGCACCTCGCATGTGGATACAGCATCGTCAAAAATGTCTATAAAATATCAAAAATGATCGAAGTTAACCGCATGTCAGCAGTCTTAACTCGCAAGACCTAAATATCTACATGAAATCTGTTTTAAACCTTTCTACAAAGTGAATCCAAAAGAAGTTACATAAAGTTCACGTAAAAATGATGGATTTCTTTTTCCCCAACTTAATATTAACATACTATTTATTATTTTCATTTAAAATAGCCATATTAATGAATAAAGTTTTACATTCCTTCTATCACTATAATAAAGAGAAAAAATTACATTTATATACATCAAAATATTATGCAGAAAAAAAAATTCTGATATCAAAAGATGAGTCAAGTTGTCAATCAGTGAGTTTAAGAATTTGTTATGTGCAGAGAGTCAAAAAGTATTTGACATGCCTTTTAAGAAATATTTATGAATTTCTGTATAGGGACTACTTTATGCATTCAGTATTTAATTTAAAGAATGAAAGAAATAACTTGAAAGACATTAGATAAATTATAAGATTGTTTATTTCTTGCCCATTTTTTGTTCCAGTGATTTTGATTTAAAACTAATTGAAACTATTTTTAATCAAGACTCATTTAAAGCTTATTTTTTTCATTTGAAAAATCTTTTTTGACTAAATATCATAACTGTTCATTACTTTACAATATTCCCATAAATTGAATTTTCCTTGGAATATCAAAATTTCTTCTTTACAAACATTTTTATTTTTTGTTTTTATATATACCATGATATATCGATTAAAGAACAAAGAATTTTGTTTTATAAATTACGAATATGTTTTTACAATGCTAAACACAGGGAATAAAATGCATAATATTGTAAAATAGGTATGATATTTCCAACTATGCAATATAAATAATTTTATATCTAATATTTTGAAATTACATTTCATCAATTAAGCAATTTAAGAAAAGAAGATGCATAAATAACATAAATTTCTACATTAAATGGAGTATACATTTAAGATGAAAGAGATGCGACAAAGTAAAAATCAAAGTCTTCTTTATTTTTTATATATTGATTTATTTGTATTTAATATAAAATCTAATATGAAATTTTACATAGAAAGAGTTTCCTTTTGTTACGTAAGGAAAAGATTTTTGCAAAGATGACTATTTAAATTAAATAATCACTTACAAGTTAGGAAATAAATTATAAACCAAAGATTTTGAGTATTTAATGAAATTCTATAACTTATTATTGATTCTTGCAAATACAGTAATAGCATTTTTAGATTTTTACTGAATTGTTATATGAATAATGATATGTCAAATTAAAGAAAAACTTATTTCAAATAATTTAGAATGGCGTGGGAAGTATATCCAAATATTAATTTTTTTGTAAGTTTATTAAACCCTTAAAAAAACTAATTTGAAAATTAATGCTATGTGATACAGACACAAAAGACTGTAATTTATATGAAACCAAAGATAGAAAAATATTTTTCTAAACTAAATTATAAAAATTAAACACTTAAAAATAAAAAATTGGATAAAACTAATCTATTAATATTGAAAGATTAAAAAAAAAATTAAACTAGTAATTGTGAAGTGCATGTTAATGATTTTGTTGACTGAGATTAGAAAAGACCCTTAAAGATAAAAGAAAATTTTTAATGCATAACTTAAATTGCAAGCAAAGCACAGACTTATAAGTTTTGATTTGAAATTTTTATAAAGAGATTGTCTAAAACCCATTTCAAATCTCATGTGTAACAAAGTGTGAAAAGTATTGGTTCTGCATTAATATTTTTAAATAACAAAATTGATAATATTTCAAAATTACATATTTATAAGTATCAATTAAGTTTAATATTTATAAAAATAAAAAAAAAATTAATTAGTTGTAGAGTAATTATAATAAAGGAAAATTCTGAATCATAGGTTTTACAAAATAAGTATATTTTCTTCATTTTAGCGTTTATTTTTTGAAATTAAATAATTTTTAAACCACATTGTTAAAATGTTATTTTAGTTTAAATAATATTTTAAATAATATTTTAGTTTTATGGTAACAATATTCTCATAGCAATTTATTTCTTAAGCAAATTTTACGTTTTTAAATAACTATATTGGCTTTTGGATTTTTCATTTGTTTTTTACAGTGATGAATTTTTATTTCTTAGGGTTCTTCAGCGGACCTTTTTGATGAGATGCATGAAAGCGGAGTTTGTTGAAATATAAATTTTGGTACAAGATCTGAGACCAACATATTTTTAATGTTTAATACAAAATATTTTTAATGTTTAATAAAAATTATTTTAAATTAAATACAAATATACTTGTGTCAGAGAAAATAAAAAACCAATTGTAAATGCAAAACAATGGTATTTTCTTCAATTTTCCCCATGCATTTGCAACAACGTATGATTTGAAATGGAGCTATTTGTTAACAATTAAATATTATATATTATTTAATATTATCTGTAAAAATTAAATGTTTTACAGAAAAAAAATTCAACTAATATCGAATTTTTTAAAAAGCTCATTTTCCTGCAATTGATATATGCAAATAATTTTGAAATTTACTTATAAATGAAAAATAATTATTTTTTATGAAATTAACTTCAATTTTGTATTTTTCTTGAATTATTAGGATAAAAATCGTATTGAAAAATCAAAGTATTTTTATTTTTTGAACAAATTTCTTTACTATGAATTATAATAAAATTATTATATTTCCTGATAAAGACGTTTTGTCGAATATATTTTTTCTTAATTTTATTTATTACAGTAGTACTTTACAAGCTAAAAGTAATATTTATTAAATAATTTAACAATGCTTCTTAGTAAATACTTATTTTAAATTTTATATTTCTTTTAAGCGTCATAATTATTTTGCTATTTGTAAAGTCTTTAACATATAATTTTGAATTTATTAATCTTTAAATAATAACAATAAATGCATGAGTACATTATTGTATTTAAAAAATCATTTATTCAGTTGATTTTATAACATTTTAAATTTATACATAATTCCTTACAGTAATTTTTAATTTATCTCTTTAATCATGTGTTTGGCAAATAATTTAAGAGACATCGTGCTATAATCATATAAGTAATATTTAATTAATTTTTATCAATTATTTATGAAACTATTCCTTATAAAATTAAAATAAACTAATATTTTTTAGAATTTAACATTAAATTTGATGCACAAGTTCAAGAAAATCTCACTAACGTATTGATAAATCCTTTCTTGAAAAAATATTTTTTATTCAGTTCAAAAACATAATAAATATTTCAAGGAAAGAGCTTATTATATATAAATTTGAAACAATTTAATAAAAATATTCTGAGGAAAGATTCTCACAATAGTCCTTTTTGAAGGTATTTTTTTTTTATTTAATTTATATTTAGATGATCTCTTTTTATTAGAAAATATATCGGTTCTCAATGGCTATTTTACAAAATTGTTTGAAAAATTTCATTTTAATATATTAAAAGTATGAATGTAAGGAATACTTCTTCATAAATTTTATGAATTTACATGGTATAAAGCTATAACTAAAACGTTAACTATAAAAAAACTTGGAATGTGAGGAATACTTTCTCATGCGTACTATAAATTTACATGGAACAAAGCTACCACTAAATTTTTAACTATAAGATACTCTGGAATTTGTTAAATAGCTAAAAACACATGTAAAATTCCTACCCAATCAACACTCAAGATTTCAGTAATATTTATTCCAAGAAATCTTGATTTCCTAATTCATAAACAAATGTTCTGAAATATCTGTCACTTTATATCAATGCCTATATCAATGTTTTTTGGTCAAAGTTTATCGGTATTTTTGTAAAAATAAACGATATTTATGTGAATTTTAAATATACAGAAATCCTTTAATAAGCTGCAAGATATACACATATTTAATTAAAAATGAGCATTTGCATTTACTAATCAGTTAAAAAAGTGACAATTTTACGAAAGTTTCAGAAAAATACCATTGCAATTTTTATTTTTTTAAAATTTAAAACAGCTTGCGTTTTCAGTAATTTTGCACAAATAATTAAAGATATTCGACATGCATTATGAGTTACTGATATTTTTTTGTAAATGTGAGAAACTGTGAGATAAGGAGTATACAGTTAATTCAAAATATCTTAATCAAAATTTGAAAAATATAATTAGGGAAGAATACAAAAGTATTCACAATACAATGCACGTCAAGAAACATCTATTCTATAATATAAAACAACTTGAAACATATAGAACTGGATATTAGTGTATATTTCAACCATGTATCGGACATCTAAAATAACAAAAATATGGTAAAAACAACGATAATGGAATCCCCAGAGGTTTAATGGTATATTATAATCTGACAGTATTATTGTCTGCATCCTTTATAAATTTTACAGGTTCATATGACCGTCGTAAAAATATGTCTTGCAGTTAATTATCTCACCCTAATCTATGAGAAAATATCTCTCGTACATGTGTAAGGATTGTCTCGAATGCCTCTTAAAACATGTTTTCTGCTCCCAATGTTTTTAATGAGGAGCATTTGCCGACATAATGCATACTGTCATTAAAATAACTTCTTTAAAGCTGTTTGTGTATGGCTCTGAAAGGTTGACAATATCTCTATTGTGAGACCATTTTTTGCATTATATTTGAACAACTAGTTTATTTCTAATCAATGTTGCGTTCGTCAAATGAAGATTTGCTGATTCATACTTCATATTTATATGCTGCATGAAATATGAAAACACAGCTGCGAATAATAATTTTATACAATTTCGGTGTCTCATTTAACTAAAATAACTCCCACTACTTCCATCACATCGCGTATCTGGAACTATTTTTATTCATCAATTTATCCACTTGAATTTCCACAAAACTCTTTTCGATCATGTATACCGGTAGTTATGATAGTTACATTATTTGGAGCTGAAACTGCTAAAAATTCCGAAAGCATAAGAAAGGAAAGTTTTGACTTCCTTTACTGTATTTTAATCTAACCAGCAACCAGGCTGGTGTACATTCTCTTTTAATTTTAAATTTAATTTTATATTATATTATTTTATGGCAACAAGGATTATCCATAATTAACGATAATTGTATGTATATAAATGCTGTGCAAATCGAAATCTGTCTACCAATTACCAATCTATTCTGTGTACCATCTTCATTTGCCGAACAAACTGTTCTTGATGTTAATAAACTTAATAAACTTGTTTGGTTCTATTTACTGCTTCATCTCAAGCTTCAAAACCCATACAAAATAAAACAATTGTTATGTAAATTATGCGTTACTAATATTAGACATATACTACTAATTATCAAATGATTCCGTTAATCTGCGCTTTAGGTCCCCTACTCTGCCAACGTGGCGATAAATGCACCAAGCGTGGTAAACCGGACGTTTTTATACCTAATGAGCTCTTTATGGCAACCTCCGAAGGAAATAATTTGCGCTTTTTCGCGCATGCTCATTAATTGGTTTTTTTCTTTTAGCATTTTCATTGGTCGTTAATTTGTTTCAGTTTGAAAAATCGGTCATTTTCATTGGTTGCTAATTAGTTTAAAACCGTTAAAAACCGTATTCCATTATCACCATGGCAACAGCGTTTTTGAAAACCCGCCAAGTACGGGACCCACAGTACACTTTCGCCAAGTTGGCAGAGTAGGGTACCTAAAGCGCATTTTCACCAATGATTCTATTAGCATCGTGTAAAACGAATCTTCAATCAAATATTGCTTATACTAGTAATACGTTCTTCCTTTACTAGTGTGAAATCAATGCATTATAGCAATAACTTTTAAAATTCATTTTGAAAAAAAACATCTATTTAAGTTTATAAAATTAGATTTTAATTATTTATAAATTATTTACAGTTGAGTTGTTCTTTGTTATAGAATCTCTCTATTATTAAGTTATAATTTAGTATGGTTATAGGATGAAATAAATTATGTATTATATTAATACATTTAAATTCTCTGATTTCTTTTCTTGTGAAATCCGTAGAGTAACGGTTATTAGTATTTACTTGGTTTTGTCATTTCAATCAGTAGAAAATGAAGAAATTATTTCTTGCTTATGGCAAATATTCAATCACCTAACAATAACATTATTCATTATCGATATCATCATCAGCATTGACACGACAACAATTTGTGGGCCTGGGCCTTCCTCAGAAGCTTTAGCCAATCTGCCTTTCTCCCAGCAATTGATTATCGATATAGCTATAACAATAACTATAGATGTATAGGAAACTAAAATTTAATGTAAGCATAAATGAAACGATTAAGAAATTATAATATTTGATGTGATTTATAACTATCTAATATAATTTATAGTTGTCTTACTGATAATTTATGTACGTATGAGAAATCCAAAATATGATTTCACAAGGAACTCGTCAGTTTGATATTTTATTATTAGCTAAATAACTCATGGAAGGCTTAAAATTAATTAACAATATCTATTTGTAATATTCAGTTTATAAGTATGTGTAACAGCATAAATACTAGAACTGAATTTTTTAATATAATCTGAAGAGGAAATGCATAATGACACATAAGATGTATGGGAGAAAAAAATGTATATAGTGACTGTTGAGTTGAATAAAACTTATTAATTTTAATTAATGGAAGCAAGAAAAAATACAAAAATAATATCAATTTTCATGTCATAATTCTCGGAGAATGATTTAATTGTGTTGAATTTAAGTACCCAAAAAATCAAATAAACATTTACTATCAAGAAGAATGAAATAATGATTAATTGCCATAAAGACTTAAGAAGACTCCTCTATGATTTTATAATGTATTGTTTCTGAATATAAAAGAATGACATGAACTTGACTCCCACTTCATTGTGCCTTTTAGTCTAATGTCATGTCGTACTTTTAAGAGAATTATCCTTGAAATGCATTTCTCATTAACGGTGTCCTTGGGCCAAAGACTTTGTGTTCATCCGCAAAATGAATCCCAACATTAATTAGCTTTGCAATTCTTATTAAAGAATTGCCTTCTACAATCGAAACATGATACAACTATGAGAGTTGAAAAGCAATTCCAACCAAATTTTAGGAAAATACATAACTTAATCTTTTGTGTTTTCTTTATAGCATTTTCATTTCTTGTGTACATACCATTAATTTCCCAAACGGTTTTTGATATTCTTTTTTTAACTACATACCACTGTTTTGTTAAAAATGATTAGTACTCATTGGAAGTTAAAAATTTGACTTTTGTCACATTAAAATTATCGCAACAAGCTTTACTTTTTGTTTATCATGTAATACGTATATATTTTATTAACTAATATTAGAACTTTATTACATTAACACCCATATATAGATATAAAATTCAAGAACAAATTGCTCATTACTTAAAATTAATTATACAATAGCTATTTCAAAATTTACTGAATTAACATACCACTAACGTTTTATATCAAATGACGCAACATTTTGTGGAGGTTTTCATTAGCAAAATAACGCATTGTAATAATGAATAAACCCCACAATCGACTGAAAGATAAGAAAAACGCATTTATACAGTTTTTAAGCAATTGTAACTAAATATCTCTACCTTAAAAGTGAAAAACAAAGACTAAATAGCAAAATTATTAAAAGATCAGTAAAAATTGCTTACATCCAATAAAAAAATTGTAAACAAAAAAAAATAAAATGAAAAATATTCAACTATAATAAATCATTATAAATAATTGTAACTACTTATATAGAAATTCAAACATTTTTTCTGAAAGATGAATTTAAGTATATCTTGCATAGGTTTCCATAATTTAAGTTAATATGGAAAACATGTCTGCTAAAAATTAATTTTGTTCTGATGGGGATATATTTTAAATAATGAACTTCTAAGGATATTGAATTTTTCAAACTATGTATGCATATGCTGATGGAATATTCTATTGAAATAAACCACAATATTTTACTCACATTTTTAAGGTAAAATAATGGAACAGACCGCTTCCTTATGTGAATCACATTTTCATAAATTTAAATAATTGCATATTATCATTACTTTAAAAATCAGCATATCAACGAAATTATATGCTATTATTAGTCCTCGTAGAAAAATTAGTTTAATGAAAATTACCTTAATGATTACAGAAATAAGCGAATTTAAAACAATATTCTACTCCTCATTTATAAATGTAATACTGTTACAAAATAAGTTAGTTCAAATTTTAAATATTTCAAATTCCTTAATTACTAATGCAGTATTAATTGAATAATACAATTATTTAACAATTGCTAATAATATTAAAAAAGAAATAATTTCTTTTAAATAAATATTTATTCTATTTTCGTTTATCTATTGAAAATTCTAAAAATAGTATATTCAATACTTGTTAAGTAAATTTATTAAGGCAAGAAAAGTTTTTGAAAAATATTTTACATTTCTTTGAATTCTTAAGCATTTGTTATATA
>JAPDSC010077480.1:32198-48982 GCA_026290005.1 Latrodectus geometricus | reverse complement strand
TTAAAATTTTTTCCTGATGACTTTTGACTGTTAGCAAAAGAAACGTCAAGTTGCACATCATATGGATGGAAAACTTAAGCATTTTAACTTTCAAGTGATTATAAATTTATTTTTGAGTTGTTCAAAATGCTTGACAAACTAATTTGACTTTTCATGTTACTTCAATTAGAATTAGATTTGTCTTAAGACTTGAAGATTCAATTTTTTAGATGTAACAATTTTCATTTGCAGAAAGTTGATCAAACAACAATTTTAAATACTAGATTGACACCTAAGTTTAATATTAAGACATCATTTTTAGCAAATAGATCAATTAAATAAGTTTGGTCAGTTTGAAGAAAGTATAGAACAGATATTACTAGAATCGTTCTTTCATTTAACAAACAAGTAAACAATATAATAAATTATTATCAAATAAGTTAGTATTATAAGTTCAAAAGTAAAGAGAATAGACTTTCCACCTCAAATTTTTATGCACATATAATCTTTTCTGAAAATTATACAAATTTCAATATGTTACTCTAAAAGATTTCGCTTACGATTGTAAAAAATTTGGTTAAATATATGGTGAAATTTATGTGGATGGTATTGTCTCAGAAATCCGGATTTAGGTAAAAAAAATTTTCAAT
This sequence comes from Latrodectus geometricus, assembly GCA_026290005.1. Classification (NCBI taxonomy): domain Eukaryota; kingdom Metazoa; phylum Arthropoda; class Arachnida; order Araneae; family Theridiidae; genus Latrodectus; species Latrodectus geometricus. The sequence goes on along the minus strand of JAPDSC010077480.1, from coordinate 48,353 downwards.
TTTGGAAACATTTAAAACTTTATGGATCCAAAAAGAATCATTTGGTTGAGCTTTTTTGCAGATTTTTACATTTCTTGATTTCATATGAACTTCCCGACTCGGAACCAATTTGATACTATGATTACTTTTTTTTTATTTTTCTGTGTTCCAGTGGCATCAAAAGAAAAGTGTTTTTGAAACTCAAACTAAGTTAAGAATTATCTTAGTTCTACTATGGTCCAAACACACGACTCTCTGGAAGATATTGAATTTTATGAAGCAATTTTTTTTAAATTTTCAAGGCAAAAGCTTAGAAACACAATGTTAAAATCACATTATTATAAAATGTTAGATAAGAGTGTATTCACACACACATAAAAAGACTTATAATTAATCAATTTTTTTACAATAACTTGTATTATAATAATAATAAAACTATGTAACCGTTACTATTAGTAATAAAATATTTTAGCTTGTATATTAATCTAGCTTATTAATATATTTTTTTATATGTAAAACAATAAAAAGCAATTAAACAATTAGCATTTTAACCAACTGAACTTTAATGAAAAAATTGCTTGTATATTAAGAATTAGTTTTATATATATATATATATATATATATTTCATGCATATATATACATATTAAAAAAGAATATTAAAATAATTATTAAATAATTGAAAAATTGATTCCTTAACTTAATATACACTTTGTTTTGATAAACACATTTGTAGCGGCACAATAAATCTACCCACTGGTACAACCAAACTACGCAACTAACTAATTATAAGGCAGTTTGGTTAATATGGATAAAAATGATAAAAAAGAAAGGCAAACGTATTTATGTAACAAGTGTACATAAGAGATAATTTACTTAGTTCCATTACACTTTACATGAAGTTCTACTTTTATCAACTTAGTATAATTTATTATTCTTGTTTAATGAATACTCAGTATGAACATCAACTGTAAAGAGCTAGAAAATGAATTTCTATATATAAGCCTTCTTAAACTATTCGTGACAAAAAAGTTTGGTTGTATTCAAAAAGTTTATTGTTATGTGGGAAAATGTGTGGTTATATGTCACACTCCTATAGCTGGTTGCATACTTTCAGTGGAAGACAGATAAATGGAAATGCAGACATTGTTGAGCATTTTGAAATGACTCTTGTTCACTCGTGAGATGTGCGAACATACATTATATTGAAACTCTCTATAATAAGACGTCTTATGTGTCACTACTAGTTTTAAGCATTTATTTCTACAATTTTTGGCAACTTGGAATTTCTTTTATTGTTCTTATTTTTAAAATTCTGGCTGTTTTTGAATATTTGTTGCGAAAGGATTCAGTGCAATACATATTTAATTAAAAAAATATTTATTACAATGTTTGTTATATTATTTATTACAATATTTGTTACAATTGAATAACACACGGAGAACTACTTTTTTTTAAGAAAACCATGCATTTCAAACAGTAAGTATAGAGAGACTTATTATTACTCGAATAAAAATTAATTTTTGAGATCAAAAGGAAAAATCCACATACATATACAAACACACACATACTATATATATTGTGTCTTCATATATATATATATATATATATATATATATATATATATATATATACGAAGACGCTGTTTAATTAGATGTTAAGAGAGATTGAAGCATTTCCTTCAGAATTGTTGAACGAAACAGTTCAAATTTAGTTCAATGTGTCACTTCACTGTTCACTATCCACTTTTTTCTTTTTTTCCATTGAGAGCTTTTAACTACAATTAAATTTGTAGAACATATTTAACCGTTAGTATTTACTATATATATTGACTTAAACTATGTCACTTGACTTTGAATTAGGTTTTATTTTTCCTTTTAATCTAGCTTTCGCATCAATTAAACAATATTACTGTTTCAAGACACGTGCCATTTTGTTTCATATGTTTTTATGCTAATTCAAATTTTATCTTTATATTTACAATTAAAGAATGAATTGTGATTTCGTGCTTTTAGGCATATGTTTATTTTTAAAACCTGAATAACAATTTGTATTAAAAAATAAGAATATTTTTTTCATTCAATAAAAATTCATTAATCTAATTTATTCGTTTGATAAATTGGATGATCTTTATAAGTTTTAGTTACAATGAATATAAGTACCAAAATAAATATATTTAATCTGAAAAATGATTATTGCTCTGGCAGTAGGATGTCTTTTAGACGTTCAGAAATTGCTTACGTATTTTTCACAAAGCTTTCTTTCCTTTTTTCACAACTTTATATAATAATCTTCATTTTTTAGATTGAGCTATACTATATTTGAGAATTAATTAGTCAAGAAAGAAGAAAAATATTTATGAATTTTCTATATATGTTAATCAGGAATAATAAATTTTACGGTTTTGTGGTAGATATTTCTTGACGTTTTAATTTATTTTTAATTATTTCATTTACGAAGAATATTAAGCTACATTTACTAAGAAGCCAAAACATTACGAATCTCTCTATCAATGGGCATTAAGAACATCTGAATGCCTTGGAAGAAAAGTAATCTAAAAACAATGGTATACAATTTGTTCTATAGAATGAGAAATATCAATCCTATGGTTGCAGATGTGTCTTGAAAAAGGCTTCTGACCTAAATGAATTTGATAATATGCAGATTATGATGGATAGATGATACAAAATGTGTATCTCCATAACTACATGATTCATGGACTGTTTGTAAATTGTCATTGTGAGTACCTAAGAGAAGTTCACAAATACTGTGGGATGAGTTGTTGTTGCAAAAGCATTCTTTCATATACCTAGCCCTCAAATGGAATCTAGCAGTTTGGTTGAAACACTTGGGTGTCTTTGTAATTTTAAAACAGGGATATCCAAAAATCAGCTAATATTTGACCTCCCATCCATGAGTATTATATCATTTGAAGGACAATATAACAATGTATTTATTGTCCTCCAACAGCTCTTAATGACAGATATAGGGTTTTGAATTCACTATCTTCAGATAATAAGAGTTAAACCTTAATAAGCAAGGTCACTGTGACTTTGAGATTAGTTTTAGACATTACAGTGTTGGATCCCCATATATCATTAATGTCAAAACATCAGAAACAGTTAATATTCGTAAAATAAAATCAGACAATGGCAAACAATACAGACTTGTCGATTTATTGCTTCTTTGTTCCATATAGTAATTATCATACACTTACCTACTGTTTGTGTTATTCATTTTAATAATCGGGATTGTCCTTCATTATCTGGATAATCACTCATATTTAGACGTTCATCAAATCGACACTTGCTATTCATTTCATCATAAACTACCACTTAGTATAGATACTCAAAACTATTCCTTGCAACCACCTGGAGAGGCTGATAAATTTGAGAAATTATTCATTCTCAGTCTTTCCAATCTGCCCATTATCGAAATTCAGGAACTTTTTACATCATCATTGTTGGAATGATTTTTCATATTCTACAGGACAACTAACATACCATTCCAGATGTGTGTTGATGATGTGCTTTCAGTTTTATAAAAGAAAACGTAATTTCAAATGGAAGTGGTAATTATAGTGTTTTGACTTTTAGGTCTTGCTTACTTACGTTTGAAGAAATAAAACATGAATTTTCTTATTCATAAATTTTAATTTTATTGCCTGTTTACAAAATCATAGAAATAAATAAAATTATTTCATGTAAAGTAAATAACCATTTTCAATAAATTTTTTTCACTTATAAACGCGAACACTTTTGTCAGAATTTACATAAATATAATTTTGAATATTTTTTTTCATTTAAGATATATTTGAATAACTTGAGTTGCAAGAAAAGAAAAGATTGAAAACGAAATGAAGTTTTTCGTGCGGTAAAGATTTGATTTTCTTTTATAAAAATTGTGTAAGAATTATTTAAAAACTCTTAAAACTAACATTCTACATGATGAAATTATCACATAGTGATGTGATATTTTTGTATTGGAATCAAAATCCTATTATATATCATTAATGAGCCTATCAACAATTAGAAACACCAGTCTATTTCAATTTATTTCTATTAATCACTGTATTTTTTAACCATTTCCTGTAATTCATACATTATTCCTAAGGAAGTTGCAACATATAAATCAATTGTGTTTAGAATATTCATTCAAAAAATGTAAATATTTTCAGCTGCTTTAATTGGTATTTCAAGTCATTATATTGAACTTCCTCTATAGATAAAGTATATTTTCATTTAAATTATATTACGTTTTAAAATATCATAAATTTTAAAGTGTGCGACTTTTACTTACAAAGAAACTATATTTTTCCCTGTAAACTAGTCCTTTTAAGAAAATATATTTTTTAGTTATAATTACTTTAAAATTAACGAAAATCGTGTTTATATAGCCTAAAAGAGTGTAGAGGGAAGTATAAAGCTAATTTTAGTTGTATAGCATTTCTATATTGTTGATTGTCTCACGCGATATGACCGGATAGTGTGTTTAAATCTTCTAAAATCATTACATTCATTGTAAGAAGAATCATATTTCAATTTAAAAAAATATATTTCATAGAAATATTTTATTAAATAAATGCAATACTATACATTGTATAAATAAAGTCATTGATAACTATGTTAACTTGAAATAATGTACATAAAAGAAAAGGAAATGGTTGCAACTAGATAACATCTTTTAGAGTCTGATGTTTTGATTTAGATATTTCCCTATGTCTCTAAAACACGGAAGACATACACTCGCACAATCAATAAAACAATTTTTTTTTGTAATATAACAAAAAAGATTGATTTTTAAGTAGGTATATAAAGAATCAAATTTTCATTTCAATAAGTTTTCTATAGTTTGGAGACATAAAATTAAAAAATGCTTTCACTCAATACTTTTGTGATTTACTCAAGTATTCTGTCTATGGTAAACGTCTTCGCTACGGCTCAAGATGATTCATCAGGAGCTGAGCATCTGCTTCCTTGTTTCCGCTATATTGGATGTAATCCGGATGCAGGTACGTGTATTTACATGCTTTATTAATTGTTAAATTTATTAAGATATGTTCATTAAATTAAAAAAATTATGTCGTTTTTCAAAGCTCAAAAATGCATTTATATTCAATTTATAGCAAAACTAATATAATAATGGCAAATGTTTTACAATTTTAAAATAAATTTTTGAAAATATTTGCAATGAACTCTATTGCTGGCTTACTAAAATATTCAAAATTAAAAAAAATAAGCAACCATCTAATAACGGTATAAAATTCTCGTTAAACGAAAAAATATTTAGTTTTCAGAAGAATTTTTATAATTCACAACATTAATTTTTATATAATTTCCTGAATATTTCTCATTTTAAATTTTGTTCAAGTATTCTTAAGAAGTGTAGCCCAATGATATTAAAATTCTGCATTTTAAGCTGAAATACGTATAATTTAGGTTTTATATTTCCATTAGAAAATAATATAATTTTACTATCAAATATTGCATAAAAAAGAAAAGTAATATTTTCGAAATAACTTTGTGTAAAAACAAATTTTTTTTCGCCGTCAATTCGAATATTAAAAATAATCAAGGAAACCATATATTATATAAAATGTTCAAGTATATTTTATATATTTCACATTCAACATGCACAGAATAACTAATAAATAACAGATAGATAAATAAGTGAATGGCATTTTATAAGGCATGTATGATTTATGAAATACTGATGATTTTCTATAATTTTCAATGATGAATATTTATCAAACATTATGTAACTGGAAAATTTCTTCACACTCAAAATTAAAAATAGTTTGACACATTGGATCGCTTATAAACAATCTTCCCTTTTCTTGTGAAGAATTTTTTCATTACAAATCTTTTCTAAAATTACTTTTGGAAAACTAAATTTATTACTAAATGCTTGTATTACAATTTTCAGTAAGCTAAAATATAAATAACATTTAAATCAATTCCTAATAGATTGGTTGTATTATATCTTCCTACTTAATAATCACTAGAAAGCGGAAAAAATGCTTTATGTCTTAAAGAAATGTTTGCTAAATTTATGCATTATATAATTTATAATGGTATTTATAATATCTACAATTTATTATCATATTTTTTTTTGCTGAGACAAGTATTTATTTAAAATATTATGCGTCATTAAAAAATATAGCGTGATTTCATTATATAAAAATGGATTTTACATTCTTGAATGCGCTTGTTAATCAATGTATTTCAATGTTTGGATATTACAGCTATATCTTCTTTAGCAATATCAAACTTTAAAGGAAGTGCTCTGTTCATAATATTAATATGTAATTTAAGCACATGGATTAGCGCTGTCAAGGCTGAATAAACATGCAACACAAACATTTAGGATTATTCTGAGCTGTAAAAGGAATTCCATTTCATTTTATAATGAAATGAAATTCCAGTTATTGAAGGATAAAATCTTTTTCTGTAGTATTCAGGCTTGAACACATTTTCTAATAGCATCAATGATTCATTAAAAATCTTCTATAGAGTTAAATGAATAATATTTTTTATGTATTTTTCAATTCTGATAGTTTGATCTTTCATTTTAAACTTATGAATTCATTTAATGGATTTATTAATGACCTATATGTAAAATGCTTATAAAAAATGCTAAATACTTATAAAAGTTTATTTATTTTTAAATTTATAAATTTTATTTCATATGATGATTATCTATGCGTATAATGTGTTTTAATTTATGAAATATCAATTAACTTATCTGGAAAATTATAAAATTTCTACAGATTTTGCTTCATTGAAGTTTGTTTATAGAAAATTAAGTATTATAACGAGTCAAGACAGAGATCAGATTAGCGCATTAGAGATCAGATTATATCTGCCGCCCTACTCTTCACCGCCCGATTATAAATTTGTTTACTTTTTTTGATTAGAGGAGTTCTCAGAGAAGTAGTTTCAGAGAGACAGCACACTGGAGATGTGTATGTGGCTGTGTCCGCCAATTAAATAGTTATGTTTGTTTTGAAAATTATATTAAGATTATGTATATATTAAAATTTGTTCTCATCAATAAATTGAATTAATTTAAATTAAAATTGTCATCAATTGCATTGCCTCTACGCTACACTGCAGTATACATATTATTATTTAAACAAAATTAATTTTCTAACTAATTTCTCCTACAAAATCTATAATTAATATTTATATAATAAAAAATTACATAAAATGTAATTTTTTAGTTTGGGGGAAACGAAGGAAGTCTATAAATTTTTATACATTCATTTAATAATTTATAATAAATGTGTTTAATTTATATAAGAATTATTAACTAATTACTGGTGGTGGAATTTAAGTGCTAAATACAAATATAGAAACGTAATTCATTGTGAAACTCTCGCTAAAAGTTAAATAACTAATTTTATTAAAAAATGTTAAATATTTGATGAAATTAATTTGTATAAATTTTTCGAAATGTCAGTAAAAACTAAAATTAGCCAAATTTCGCCATTTTGATTTGCTGATAGTAAAACATAGTACCGTTGATGAAGATTTGACATGGAACAGCTGATATTGACTTTACAGTAGTCAGTAAAATATTTCCAAAATTAATTTTGGATAATTGATAAAGTATGAATTTTATGAAAATAATAGGAGAAAAAATAACATGTTACTTAAATTTTGGTTTTTCTGGATTTTTTAACCACTGAAATCCAACACAGCACTCGTGTTTAGTACAGTTATTGTGTTCATGGGTGAAAAAGAATTTAGATTTGTTACTATATACCTAATTGTTATTAATATATTGGCAGTAATTTGCAATATAACTATATTGGATTGTAAGTGTTATTAAATAGAATTTACATAAAAATAAATTGAATCATTATTTATGCAGTTCTATATAAAAAAAATATTACAAATTGATTTTAAATGTTTATATAATTCAAAGCAAATGTACAGCACTTTGAATTGCTTACTTAATGCTGTTATCTTTTGGAGAAAAGGAGAAGAATTTTAGAATCTCTACGAAAGACATTAAGATTTATTTACTGAATACTTACAAATAAATAAGCGAAGAACAATGTATTTGCCTGTTTTTTTTAAGAATCAATATTTTTTTCGTAATATTTATCTGAAAAATAAATGGAAAATTATTAAAAAGTACAAGAAAGACATTAAATGTATTATTATTGTAATTACCAATAATAAAAATTTAAAAATACAACACTTATCTTCATAAAATTATCAAGAGTAAGTTTTATAAAATATGATTAAACTATTCATTATAGATTTTATTATAGTTCAAAAATATTTTTTATAGGTTTTAAAGGTATATCGAAAATGTTCTCGCTTTTACTTGGATCAGATTATTGCATTTAAAAATATATATGTTTATATTAATTTAACATAAAATAAAAAACAAGAAATATGAAGCTTAAAATTCTCTTATAGATAAAATCATTGATTAATGATTATTATTTTATATGTTAGATCCTACATACTTAGGAAGAAAAGATGACTGTGTGGCATTAATTAAGAAGGATGAGGTAAGAAATTTTTAGTCTTGTGATAAGAAAAAATATATCCATCTATATTTACTCTCTCACACAGAGCACACACAACCCCCCCCCCTCCCCCCACACACTGGATACCAATAAGTATGTGGACACCTGTGATCGAAAAAGAAAAACTAACTTTATGCAAAATCAATACTTGGTACAGCTTGAACCCTCTGGGTCATACTTTCCACAAGTCTTTGTGTTACATCTAGTGGTATTCTCTTCCACTCGGCTTGAAGAAGACATACAAGTTATTCACCGATTTTAGACAGGTAGTGCACTCTTTAACTCGGTGATCACACTCGTCCCAGAGATTCTCGATAAGGTTCACATCTGGGCTCTGGGCAGGCCATTCCAGTAGATGGAACTCCACTAGCACCATACCAAGCCCTGGATAACCTCAGAACATGAAAACTGGCATTATCATCCTGAAAGTAAAAGGGGTCCAATCCCCTAAAGCTGTAAAACTACCACAACGTAGGGAGCACATTGTCTTTCAAAATTGTGTAGTAGGCATCGGCGTTGAGCTTACCTGATTCGGGAACAAGGGTCTCAGTCCATACCAGGAGAAACACTCTCCGAAAATTATTTCACCTCAGCCGAACTTGAAAGTTGGTACGATGCATTCTGACAGGAGACGTTCTCCAGGCAGACATCAGACCCAGACGGTAAAGGGTGAACATTGATTCGTCACTATAAAAAAACCCGTTTCCCCTGATCAACGGTCAAATTTCGATGTGCTTTGCAACACATTAACCGAGCAGCGTGGTCTTTTTGATCAAAAACTTATGAGCAGTAGCGGGACCATGAAAACCAAGCAGATGTGATTCCTTACGGATATTATTCATTGAAACAGTAATCCCGGATGTCTGTTGAAACTTCTCGCGGATGAGGGCCATCAGTTGGGTGCGGTTTTTCAGAATTTTTATGAACAGCACTCGTCGTTTTCTATCTCTCAGTTTCGTTTGTCTGCCGATTCGAGGCACATTTCAACAATCAGCTCTCACCTTCCACATGTTAATCACATAGGCCACTATTGATTTTGGGTATTTCAGATAGCTAGATATTTCTCTTAAAATCACCCACATTTGTGATACCCGATAATTGTACCTTTCTCGAAATCAAAGAGCTCCGAACTGCGTGGCATCTTTGATAATATATAATATTAATATATTAATTTCATTTCATCTCTCAGATTCACTTCATCTCTCAGAATACCTCTGCATTTCATGGCTGTTTGTTTACTCTCCAAAACACCTGGTTGTGACGTCCATGGCAGCTGAATAAGCATAACAGATCCTTGTTTTATGGCAACCAATCACACCAGACTTTTTGCAGTGTAATTAAAGAAAGATAGATGCATGGTAATTTCATCAAGTTTGATGTCTTCAACCAGTGCAAAATAAGATACAGAGTGATTTATCTAATGAAAATATCCATTTCTAATTCTCAGAATCATGATTCTTTCCATGCTTTCAGCTGAGATCTGTTGAAAAGCATTTTAGTTGATGATTTTCACCCATTTGATGAACAAAATATTTTCGGTTCTGCCACGTATTTCGTCCGAAATCACTCTTGAGAAACTTCACTCGAATCGCACAAATACATTTTAAATTAGAAATTTGGATTCTAACTTATTACAATTTTTGATATGTCCACTTCCAGAAACAATTGAGATTTGCTGTCTTAGATATTGAAGCCTTTGCTAATGACAAGATCTTTATCAAATGGTTTAAGAACTATAGTTTTCCTGTTTTACTTCCTTTTTCATGTCATGCAGTTTGACCCTTTACTTAGATTAACATTCTAATCATGTGTGCCCTATGTCCTGAAGGTTTGCATGTTTCATCCGGAGCAAACTCTTAAAGGCTTATCTCAGTCTTTTTAATTCCTTAACCATATACATACATGTGTATTATTTTAAACATCATTAATAAAATGCGAAATAAATAGTATACAACATAAATTTTTTTATTGTCTTTTATTATTTACTCAATTGAATGTAAAACAATAGCTTTAATTAAATAAAATAATAGATTTCAGTTAGATAATGTCTCTACTTGAGGGAATAAATTTTTAGCCCTCATGTTATATTTTATATGAATGCTTTTTATTTATTACAATTTCTGATCAATTAAGGATCCTCAAAGCGTCATTGACAAAATAAGCGAAAATGGAGTTCATGATTTTGGAACGTATGATGTAGAGGAATGCTTTGAAAAGTTTTGCGCACTAGAAGATGAAAATCAGGTAATATTTATTAATATCTATATTCTTTTTATGTGTTGATATATTTGAACTTTTTTTATGTATACATTTCAAATTTTTTTTCAAAATTTTCTCCTTTTTGATTTTTTATAAGCTACATCTGATATTTAAAAATTGTTTAATTACTTTATACATCTGATATTTAATTAAAGTTTATTTAAAATTATCGTATGTAGTATCGTGAAAATTGTTTAAATGCATATATATGTATAATTATGGAATATATGTATATTATATCTATGCATTTTTATGTAAAACTAGCATGCTTGCAATTCAGAATGGAAGCTTATGTTGATATCATAGATAGATTCTTATATAGGGATATAACCTTCAGAATTTTTCATTCTATCACGTTCTGTTTATGAACTTCATAGGTGAGAGTATCTATAATATTCTGAACAGATAATAGTCTTGCATGTTGGATTGCAAGATGTTCGGTGATATTCTGAAGCAAGTTAGTTAAGCCCTCCTAAATCTACCGTAATCAAAAAGAATATTTGTGTTGTTCCCAATACGACCATGATGATTGTGTTTCGAAATGTTACGTTTTAAAAATTTCTGAAGTAGATTACTTAACATTTATACTGTTTAGAAAAGTATAATCTATAGATAAGATTGTTTTCGCAATTCTTGATCAAACTTTATTTGTTCTTCGAAATTCAATGTATTAGATAAAGGTGTTCATTCAGGTTACAAAGTAAATGTAATCATGTTGCAAGTATATTTCATTTAAAAATTTGAAATCATGTAAGTATGGAGGACTGTCATGTAACGTATTTACATATCTTCTTCTAACGTGAAAAAATGCCAATTCCTTTGATTAAATTTTACTTCAAGGAACTAACATTCTTCAGTCAGAAGTTAAATCATATTTAAGGAGACAAATGACAATTTTGATTTTTCAAAGTGCATACGAATTTTAAGAAATGTTGTGTGTGTGTGTGTCTAACTTTAAAATTGAATATATTCTGCTATAAATTCATAAAGTAATGTAGTCATTTTATTTCATGCCAAAAGGCACTACGATCGAGAATATTATTCAAGTAAAGTAGTTTTGTGTAAAGTAGTAAGATAGTAGTTTTGGAGAAAATGCTTTTGGCACATTAGATGTATCCGAATCAAAAGTTAAGAAATACTTTTGGGGAATTTTCTTCTTCGGGACTTCTACTCACTCGCATTTTGCTGTTGCAGCTCAACAATTGTTAGATCAATTCACAAGGAAATTAAATGAATGTCTTGATACTGATTCTCGCAATTTTCTCTTTTTATTCAACATAAAAATTTATAGGTGATCAGCATTTTATAATAGATGAAGTAATGGTAAGTGTTGTAAATTGAAATATTAGCTTTAATGGTCTACAGATAGAAGAAAATATTTTAAAAATTTTCAAGGTAATCACCAGATGACAAATATTTTAGATGAAATTGTTGATTATGATGGTAAATGAAGGAGGTTTCACATATAAAACAGATTTGTTTCTTTAGTATGTTCTTTATTTCATAAATGCCCAGTATCACATACGGCATCAGTTCTCATACTTTTATACCCAGTTATTCAACTGTCAAAGGCTAACCAGAATTTCAAAGAGAACAGTCTGAGGAATCAGCATCATCTATACAGGAAAAGTTGCACTTCAAGCAGTCATGTCTAGTTAAAAGAACAATACGGACCACAGCCAAATAGATTCAGGAATATAGCATGGGCTATCAAAATGATTCTGTCAGCTCTTTTCTTTGATGGTACCCTAGCTTCTGATTAAAAGTTTTCTTGATAGGCATGTTAAATGTCTTAGAGAAGGAAATTTCAACTTTCTTGTAGATCTTCGAGCTATCAAGGCTGCTTCCTTAGCAAGAATATTGTCTATGAATTTTTATTTTATAATTTAATGGTTTTTACTTTCCAAACGACACCAATTAACTGTAGTTCCTACTCTTATGATGCATTTTAAAAATTTTCCCAAACTTTAAGATATATTAATGCCCAAAGGTAATAAGAGCATTCTATTTATTGTATTACATTCTTTAGGGTTGAGATATTACCATTTCAATCACTCAGTATCACAAAATCTATATATCAGCATTTGCCTCACAAAAAAAAGAAAACTAGAAAATTGTAGAAATAAAAGTAAAAGACTTTTTTTAGAAAAAAATATTGTACTTCGCTACAACGAGGTAAAATGATTTTTTAAAAATACTACACATGAAAAAGATTTTGAATGTTGATTTAAGTAAGTTTAAAGTTTTTGAGAATGTATATTTTGATGACGAGCAGGCTAAAGAGCAAATGTAAACTATAAAAGGAACTTGTTAATCTTCATGAAAATAAAATAAATGGTTAAGGATAAAAAAGGTTTACTCGAATCATTTGTAAAAAATTATGAAAATTATCATGTATAATGTTAAAATAATGCAATGTGTAAATAATGTGTAAGTTAGATAAAGTTATTTTACTATGTAAAATTTAACTTGTACAAAGTTTTATATTTTTATCATTTCAGGAAAGTATATTTAATGAAGGTACAACCATATTTTTAGAGCTTTACTCGGTAAGAATGTTTTTTATATAATAATTTACATACACAATAGTAGCATAATGTAAGTCTCTTTTAGGTATTCATTAAGCATATATCTTATTAGGTATACAAACTATAAGAGTATAATGAAAGCATCTTATAGGTATTCATGACTTTACCTTTATGCCAGACTACTACACCAATAAGGATCTGTTATACAATATCTTTATACAATAAAAATAACAAGAAGATGACTGAGTTGAACTTAAGCAGTCAAACATGTTGATTTGGCCTGACAAATTGTGGACTGCAATTATCATCGACTACAATTACATTTAAATACTTTCTTGTTTAATCAGTCAGCAGATTTGATAACCGTATTTTCTGTCTATAAAATAACGTTCTATGCACAGCAATAACTTTAAATATTTGATGGAACTGAATAATGTAATGCATTAACATGCTTGACAACCAAAATTTCAATTGATGTTCCGTAAGCAATTGTTGAAACCACAATGAAATGATTAAGCATGTCTTAAAAAATAGTGGGTGCTTCATTCCGCATTGTATGCTGGTGGATCTTAATCCGAAAATGAGGGAAATATGATACTAAGAATCCATTTCTTCAATTTACACATATTCGCTGCTATTATCAGAATATGATCTTAAATAAGTATATATACATGTTTTTAATATTTAAGACAATGAAATCGATTACAAATCTAAATTTCATGGGATTCATATTTTTATTAGAATCACAATTCAAGTTGATGAAAAATTAATTCTACTTTTGATAACATGGAATGTATTTATAGAAAAATTTCATTTTATTAGAGTAATAATTAGCAGATATTTTTTTAATCAATTTTAAAAATATTCTTACATTGAATATAGTTAAAGAAATTGTAAACGCAAAAGTCTTCAAAAACAATTTGAATTTTGTAATGGTGAAATTAAATTTTTAATAAGGAAAATTATTTGAATGTGGTTTAAGTTTCAGTGATCGGCAATGATTTTAATATATCATTTATGTGACATAAATGTATTAAAATTCGAAGTTTTGTTAATAAATTCGAGGATAGATTTATTTAAAAGCGTATTAAAACAGAATATTAGCGAAGTAGAAGTTGAAACATTTGATGTGGTTGTAGGTAATGTATTCAAAAGTAAATTAAATTTTCAAAGAAAAAAAAAACCCATGAGTAACATTAATAACAAAGAATGATAATCTTAATATTTAATCGTATATTAATTTGTTTTTTAATTAAAAATATAATGTAATCATAATAAAGTAAACACATATTGTTGTGGATGAACCTACCGATCATATTTTCAAAATGATTCTTATGAGATTGCATTTTGTATTGCTAGCCTCATAAAAAAATGATGATTGAAAGTATAAATTTTTATTGCTACCCAAAGTAATATCCACAATGGATCTTTTGAAATCATTTGAGGATTTGTCACCTTAGTATTTGTCAGATTACGTGTGAGACACCTCGAATAAAATTTTTGAAGGCAATGGTTCATTTAATTTATGGTTAATACTTTTCATACTCATGCCCAAATATACATATCACATGGTAGATTACATGTGTGTGTGTATCCATATTACTTTAACAGTTTACACATAACATGGCACAAGGACTGATTTTGGGCTACCTTCACAGAGTACGTTCTAAAGCAAACGTCGACCATGATTGAATTTGTCAAAACAAATTTTTACAGTGTTGTAGGTTGTCGTATAATAGCGGTATAAAGTATTAAGTTTATCAAAGCACTCTTATCTTTGTAATAAACGTTAAAATTATGTAAATGAATGGCTCTAAATATTCAGGAGTCAATTCTAATCTTTCTCTAATATGTATTTTCAATTAAAAATCAATAACACTAGTTCTTTTAAAATTGATAAACACTCTAAAGATATTTTAGTTAAAATATTATACTATATTTTAGAAATGCCATCAATCACCTTGCATACAAGTTTAGGAACCAAAGTCAGAATTATTAATTTCAAACTACATGCATGCATAACGTCCCAAGAAATTTTTATTGATCTAACTTGCTAAGCACAGGACATTAAATTATCAATAATATTAATTGCGAGTAACTTTTTTTCAAATTGTTGTTATAAGTTTAAAACAATTTTTTTTGATTGGTTAAATTTAGTAGTTGTCAGAACTCACATATAACATTTGTTTTCTTAAAAATATTGTTTTTGTGTCCTCAGCCTTTGACTTTCCAGAAAATTCACTCCTAGAGTAAGGCTTTAGTCAATTCATCTTGGAAAATACCGCCTTTTCATCTTTGGTACTGTGACTTTGGCCCTGGAGGTGATTTCAGTTTTGACAATGAAAGGCATGACCAGATAGCCTAATCTAAGCTCAAATTAGGTCATCTTAGGATTCTGAAATTTTCCCGAGGAAACAAAAACTTTCCCACTTGCACAAAGTGCAACATTCAAGAAGCCAGTCCCAAACATTTACAGAAATGTATTGGCTTTTCTCGGAGTGACCATCTTCACAACCCTAATGTTGTCCTTCAGAGGTTGAGGGTGGAGGCAGTCGTGGACCTGATCTGATCCAGATCATGGGATTAGAAAGGAGATTTTTGAAAGAAATTAATGTCCCAAAAAACTAAAAACTACCAAGATTTTTGAGATTTTCCTTTTTCAGAAAACTAATTTAATTTTATAGAAAACAAAATGAAAATGCTAGGAATAAAATTCCATGTGAAATGGACAAAATATTTAAAGCAAAAATCCAATCATCTTTTAAAAACTATTTATCTTTATTGAAAGCAATTTATTTATTTTTTTAAAGTGTATCTACTGAACTTATGTTGAGACTACTGAGTTA
>JAPDSC010077480.1:0-27198 GCA_026290005.1 Latrodectus geometricus | reverse complement strand
TAACTCAGTAGTCTCAACATAAGTTCAGTAGATACACTTTAAAAAAAATAAATAAATTGCTTTCAATAAAGATAAATAGTTTTAAATTTTGCTTTATTCCGACATTTATACCTTTGATAAAAATTAAATTTTTGTTTGACTCATTCTTTTACATTTATTTTGAAATATTCATTGACGTTTTACTTAAATTAGAAATATTTCACATCTTTTAAACTTAGAATAAAGTGAAAATTTTTATCTTTTTTAATTTAGCAAGCATGTAGCGATCCTATGCAAGGTGAGAAATGTGACCGTTATAGCAATATTGCAGTAAGTATAGTAATTTGCAACATAAAACTATAATGCATTTCTAGAATATTGATTTTTATGTAAATTTATAATAAGTACCTTTTTCTATGTATTTGTAGTTTTGTACACACAACTAATAAGGCCAAATTTGACAGTTTAAAGTGTGTTCCAAATTTATATGTTTATATCAGAGTAACTGTCAGCTCTATCTCCTTTAAATAAATTTACTTTTTAAAGTGTACATCTATTTGAATACCTTGGAACAAATACAATAATGCAAATGTAAAATTTGAAGTAAGTAATAGGTTACTTATGGCTAACGAATGTTGCCAAGTGTTCAATGACAAATTCAAGTCCAAACCTTTTAATATTAAACTATAAAATAATCTATAAAAATTTTTAATTAGATCTATTGTTCTTTAAAAAAGACAGTGCTGTCAATTTATTAACCTGAAAAATAAGTTGCTGATTTTTAGAGAAAATTTCTCCAAAAGGCTTTGGTAGAACTTGAGCAAAACTATGTATGGGAAATATGATATGATCGTAAAATCTACAGTGAATTTATAGAATCTGATGTTAAACTTATAAATGTAAGATATATTAAGTGGTTAGGACACAATTTCAGATATAGTTGTTCAAACTCAAGAAAATTAAGATACGGTTAAGGCACTTGAAAAGAAGATTCTCAACAGAATATTCCAAATAGCTGAGGTGATTCTATTAAGAGTGGTTTGAAGAACTTGGGAGGCAATCAAAAACTTAAGGATCTGGTAGTCTGGTAGTATGGTAGTATGGATGGCAATACGTTTCTCCAAATATCCTGAAATGGAAGGGACATTTGAAGATTGCCTTGGCCCATGACAAGTTTTAGTGCTGTTGAAGAGAAAAAGTGTGTTTAAAATATAAGAATATACACATTTTAAGACATATCAGAATCATTTTCCAGAGGCAAAACTAAAGACACGGAATAATATACGAAGAGAGTATGAAAATAAATATTACTATTATAACAAAAATCTTAAAATGAGACAAGAAATGTTTTTCATGAATATATGGTAGATAGCATTATCCAAATGAAGTATTAAATAATGATGTAAAAGTTGTGAATCTTGAATTCATTAACTGACACAGTGGTAATAGTATAGAATGTTACAGTATGAGTTTGAAGCTTTCGTAAAAAAACAATTTAAAATATGAGGTTACTGACTGTATCGGACGAACCACACAATGTTTGTACAAGCAATTTTACTGCTCAAGGCAAACTCTTTGTCACATTTTCTTTCTTTCTTGTATGAGAACTTTGGTTTGATTGTCTTTCGACAATGATTTTCGCATGCGAAAATTAACTAGATACCTTGCAATAGACAATGTCTAACACGAGAGTGTTCATCTAGTACTTACAAAAATATGAGTGAACTATAAGAGCACAATCAATGAGATGAAAATGTTAGAGAATATTTCTGTAGTTATTAAATGAGCTGTAGGCATTGATTTCGGTATTATATAACAACATTTGGAAGATTTAGCTACTCAATAAAGAAAGTTGGCAGCAGATAGTTAGCCAGTATTCAGTTCAGCAGTTCATGGGTTTCAATTTTACCTAGGGTTTGGAAATTTGTAGTAGTTTCAAGCAAACTGTAGGTTTCACTGTATTTGGCACCGGTGTTTAAAAAATGAATGTTGACTGACAAACAGATGAAAAGTTAGTATTTTAAGGACATGCTACCAAATTTCATCAAGTTTCTGGGGAAAGATGAATTTTCTTCAAGATTGGTTTTTGTTTGCTGTTATTCATAGGTAATCATAAGAGATCTCAATTTCAAAGAAACAGTTTTGTTAACTCATGAGACACTTTTCTCAAGGGGTTAAATGAATGTATGTTAAATGAATTATGAATCGGAAAGGAAAAAAAAGAGGTTAATCAATATTACCGGCAAATGTTTGACCAGTATTTCAGAAAAAAAAGCCTTGATGAACTATACTTATTTCAAGAGCAGCTATTAGGTGCAAATTATCTATGCGTTTGCTTATCTTTCCTTACTAAGTGTTATTGAATCTGCTGTATGAGGCAAACGTGTGGACTGTAATACTTTCAGATACATGATATTAGCATGGTACTTCCACATCTTAGCCAACAATTAATTGAATTATTTGTATGCATAAGCGAATGACATAATTTGATTAATTTTTCCATTCGAAGGCTTTAAGGGGTTTTAATGAAAAAGCGAATCTTATCACACTCTTTTTATCTTCATAAAATCAAAAATTTAAAAAATATGTAAATTATTTCAAAGCAAATGAATTAAAGAACATATTATTTAAAAGTAAAATTATATATAAAATTTTAAGAATTTCAATTACTTTTTCTTTTTACTTTAGACTTGTGGCTCTGACCTTGCAGATGATATGCACAATGATGGACTGTGCTGAAAAAATTAAGACATATACTTACCCAGTGTGCTATGGAAGTTCTGTAAATTCTTTAAAGAAAAGATGTACTTTAAAATGAAAATGAAATAAATTAAAATACGTTTACTTGTATTTGTTATTGCATTCTGAATTAAGTTTGAAATTTAGTATGTGTACTATAACCCACTGACTAAACAAATTACGTTTATAAATTAAAAATATGGTATATATAAATGATATAAAATATATTATGATAAATTAAAAATATGGTATATATTTCTTATCATGATGTTATTGTTTTTATTTATATGAGTGGTTTGGAAACATACCAAATGCATAATTATTCTATTGTAATAATTTCTTAAATGCAGATAAATATATAAATGTTTTTAATTTATAATTATTGTTTCCTTGCGTTTAATATTTTTCTGTTGAAAAAAAGAGAATAGCAAAAATTGCTATAAATATAAAGAACGAGTATACATTCGTATTTTGTTGATAAGATAAGATCAATTACTACCTTAAAAATTCTATTTGTTATGATATAGATCCGAATGTGGTATTGAGATCCATGTTAACTATTTTCTCAGTTTATATTTTTTTCATAGAAAAGTGAGATAAGACTGTTATTATCATTTATGTAGATTCGATGTTCTTTAGGAGATCCTGAAATTCCATATACAGTTTGTTATTTGGGTGCTTTATACATAATGACCAAAATCTAGGAAGGTTAAACAGCAGCTTCTTTATGAAATGATTCTGCTAAGAACCAACTTATTAAATGTTCTAGAATGATGGGGACGTTATTCTTCGAGACCAACTGAAAATGATGTCACTTGTAAAGCATGCTAGATAATAGTTTGTTTTCCAATAAACAAGTCTTACTCTTTGTTTACTTGATGAGCAATTCATAAGAAAATTAATCAAATTATGTGATCCAATACTGAAAGTTGAATTATTTGTTTTATGTACTTGAGTGTTCTCATAATGCAATATTAAAGAGCTTACTTATTAATGATATATACCGGATGATCTGAAATCTAAAATAATTATTTTAACTCTCTTATAAAGGAACAGATAAACATTAGTTATTTCAAAATTATTTTATACAAGGCAATTTAAATAATTCATTAATTTTTACAGTCTATCACGGTGTAATAACAATCACATTGTACTCCAGTTGCAATATTTATGTTCTTAGTTTTTGTTGATGCAATTCGGAATGTCATCAATCTAATATATTTTTGCAATCATCTTAGAAATTAATGCATTAGAAGTATTTTAAACACAAATACTTTATTAGAGCAAATTAAATTGATTTGTCATTACTTTTTATTCTCATGTTACAACAAATATTAGTTATAATCTAGCTATACATAGATATTAGAATATTAATGTTTTGCATTTGTTTTAATTTAGAAGCACTGAATTATTTAATACATATTTAAGAAGAAATTAGCTCTTACATATTCAGATGTATTATTCTTGAAAATATTTATAGCATTTTAGTTTGCGGTTTTTCCCAAAGCCACGAAACTAGTTATGGACAGTAATAGTCTAAAATGATTAAAAAAGAAGCAACTCGAAATAAAATAATGATTGTAATGGAGAAAAGTTAGGATTAAAAATGTATTAAGATTAGTTCTTATGATATTTTAAAGTGTTTCTTATTTTCATCAGATAATACTTTTACTAAATTTTTTACTCTTGTACTATTGCTTTTTTATTTCATTTTCATTTTGATTCTTCATTAGAATTATCTCAAATAATATCATCTTCATTAATATTAATGTTTTTCTCAAAATGGTTTTAAAATTTAGAATAGAATGTCTTTTAGTTTTCTCTAGAATTCAAAATTGACAATGCGTTACCCAAAGCATATATTTGGTCTGGAATAATAGCTAAAAAAATAAACACTGACATACAGACCATGTAACAGAAAAGACAGAAAGAATTTTAAATTAAAATTCATAATCAAATATTTTAAAAACCGAAATAAGAAAGAAGGAAATATTGGAAGTATAACGTAAAATAAGTCGTATAAAATTTAAATTAAATGTGAAAGCTTGTTATTTACATAAAGATGAATGTGAATCACAATAATTTAATCAATATAATGTTATATAAAACTTTAAATGAAATTAATAAAGGAAGTATAACGAAAACAAAGTACTATAAAATGTAAAGTAAACGTGATTTTTTATGAATTATTACTGTATGCCATCAATAAGAGAATTCTAAGAATTTTAATTCATGCTAATAACGAGAATTAATGTTTTATTTCAAGTTAATAATGAGTTTCTCCCTACTTAACATCACATTTGGAAAAATCAATCTTTGAAAGATAACAATCAGAATATAGCAGATTTATTAATATTTAAAAAAAATCACATAATAACTTTTGACAAATATAATTTGTTTAATTTATTCTATTAATAGCAATTAAAAAATATGAAGATTTACATGTGAGTTTAAAATGAAAGCAAAATCCATCAAAGATGACTTTTAAACCAATAAAAGTAATATATCAAAATACTAAAATAATTCGATCACAATTTATGATAAATTGATAATATGTTCTGTTTACAAATTCTTATTTACGCATTGTTGTTGTTGTCGTGTGCCAGCCAGGCTGGCAATATGGGGTACGCTGCTCCACTTTTCCAACTGAACCATATTTGGTGTGGAGTCCAACTTTCTCAGTACACACATGCCATAGGTACCCGTTTATAGGGTAGGCAACCATTCACATACAAAGGAAGGACAAAGACAAGAAAGAGAGAAAGTACATCTATGCCCGAGCCAGGATTCGAAACCAGGTCCCACCCATCTGTAGTCAGGTACGCTAACCACTAGACAGGTTGGGCGGCTATTTGCGCCTTATTGATTCAATATAAAACGTTGGATTTAATATTTCATATAGACTGATTATCCTAATACTTGTTATAAAAACGACGCTAATGGAAAAAGTTATGAGTGGAATTTGATGAAACTCATAAATACTATACAACACATAGAAAGGTACAAAATAACATAAAAAGGAAGTCACCTGACAGTTGTGGTGTTATAAAAATTAAAACACAACACATATATATACAATCAACAAATAAGAGGTAAAAATTTGATATAGGAAAAGTACCTTTAATATGTGGCAGGACTTCCCCTCCCCGCCAGAAGCCATGTAAGACATGAAATGATGTGGGATCTCTCAATTATACTATCTATTAATTTTGTAGGAAATGCAAGCCACCCCAGACGTATTGTTTAAAATGGAGGACAATATAACAATGTATTTACAGTGACCTAATTTCCTTTAGTAAACACAACATAACTTCGATTATGTCCGGTTTCGAAGTCACTATGTAAAAATAGCGAGAACGACACGGCAACAAGTCAAGCCACTATGAACTTCAAATGAGTTTTAGATATTACAGTGTTGAACATATGTCATTAATTTCAAATATCAGAAACCTTCATTTCTTTAAAAATGAAATCAGATAATAGCAAATAAGGCTAACTCGTGGCCTTACAAACATCACTTAGTTCCATATAGTAAATGTCATGTACTTATCTAATGTTTGTGTTTGTCATCTTAATAAAAGGAATTGTCCCCGATTATCTGTATGGTCATTGATATTTATAGATGTTCAATGACTCAATGTCAGCTTTTCATCTCATGGTAAAAGTCCCTTTATTTTAGATACTCTAAATGATTTTTTGTAACTACCTGGAGAGGCGAATGAATTTCAGAAATTATTCATTATCAATTTCGCAATTTATTAATTTTAAAATAGTTTACATTAACAGCTTTTAGAATCTTAATTGTAGAAATGATTCTTAGTGTTCTACAAGACAGTTTAAATTCTTTGCCTGCTGGAGACGTGCGTTTAGCTTCATCGAAGTGAACGTAATTTCAATTAGAATATTAAGTAATTATAATACTTTGTCTTTTCGATTTCGTTTCCTTTCATTTGTTGAAATAAAAAACGAGTTCACTTGTTGATAAATATTAATTTTAAGGCCTAATTACAAAATCATGGGAATAAATAAAATTAATTCATAAAAAAATAACCATAATAATTTTTCAATAGATTTCATTCACATATAAATGCGAACACGTTTGTCAGAAAACCTTTACAAGAATTTTACTTTGAATATTTTTATTTTATTTAAGTTTTATATGAATAACTTGAGTTGAAGGAAAAGAAAACACTGAAAACGGATGCAAGTTTTTTGTATGGTAAAGATTTGATTTTCTGTTATAAAAAATGTGTGTGTGGCAAGAATTATTTAAAAAATCTTAAAGCTAGCAATCTAAATTAACAAATTATCACCTGATGTGACATTTTTCTATTAAAAACAGTCCCATTAATTACATATTATTAAGAGGATTGCATATCATTATCATTGATCAACAATTTGTAAAACCAATCAATTTCAATTTATTTAAACAATTTCCAGTAATTCATATATTTTTCATAGCAAGTAAACTTAGAAGTCAATTGCGTTCAGAATATTCATTCAAAAAGTGCAAATATTTCTTCACATGATGTGATTCAGCTGATGTGATTGCATTGAATTTCTTCTTAAGAAATATATATATATATATATATATATATATATATATATATATATATATATATATATATATATATATGACCGCTTTTTTTAAACGTTTAGTCTGATGGCTTTTCTTCTGGAATATAAGTCTGCATCGTAATTTCCATGATAAAAGATCTTTTCGTAAAATTTTCCAGGGGTATTGTTTTCCATTTCTCTTTTATTACTTCCCAGAGTCCATCAATCGCGGTGGGTTTGCGTTTAGAAAAAGGTCTTTTTAACAGACCAAATAGCACGGCACAATTCAAAGGCACGATAGTCTATAAATGGACAACAGGGGACTTTGCAGGAATATACTGAAAAGGTATATATGCAATATTTGTATAAGTCTTTATTTCTTCAAGGAATACAGTGATAGTTTTCGAAATATAACTTGTAGCTTTGTCTTCATGAAGTTTCACTCTTTGAAAGTCATTGGGATAAAGAAGTTGACTTTCGTCTGTACATATTGGACGTAAAACTATTCCTGATAGTATGATGAGTTGATTTTAACATTTTTCCCACTCTTCTTATTTTTAATCTCCCATTGTAGGAGAAACCTGCAACAAGTATAAATCCCTTACTGAAACTTTCTTCACATTGACAGAACTAGGTTTGTCTAATTTTGCCGCCTCATTTTCTATTCTAAATAAACCTTTTTTGTTGCAGCCATTTCGGTAAACCATCTTCATCAAGGGTCACAATGTATTTCCATTCATCTCCAGCTAAATGGTTTTCATACAGGATTCTACAAAATGTTTTCCATTGTGAAAAGTGTCAAGGCAAAAGCTGGAGAACACTGTGTTTTATAGCCTTTCTAAGTTGTAAATCTCGTTTTTATTATTTTATTTATTGTTGATATAGATGCTTTTCATTTGATTTCTGTGTTGGCGAATTTTCTTTTGCCACCAATGATTTCAACTTAGAAATATTTGAAACAGTACTTAGTTTTTTCTGATAATCGTTTGAAGTCTTCTTTTCATGTAGAAATAAGGATTGACAAATTTTACTTGTCCGATTAATAATGTTGTATATTCTTCACTTAGAAATTATAATACTATGCACGTCGCAACATTTTTGATTTCAGGAATAATAATACACTACTGGCCATTAAAATTGCTGCACCAGAAAGAAATGCAGATGGCAAAATGATATTTATTGGACAAATATATTATACTAGAAATAACAAGTGATTAAATTTTACAAAAATATGGCTGGATAGATCCTGAGAAATCAATACCCAGAACAACCACCACTGGCAGTAATAACAGCAGTTATACGCCTGGGCATTAAGTCAAATAGAGATTGGATTGCATGAACAGGTATAGATGCCCATGCAGCTTCAACACGATGCCACAGTTCATTAACCGTAGTGACTGGCGTTTGGTGAAGAGCCAGTCGCTCGGCAACCATTGACCAGACGTTTTCTATTGGTGAAAGATCTGGAGAACGTGCTGGCCAGGGCAACAACCGAACATGTACCGTATCAAGAAAGTTCCGTACAATACCGGCAACATGCGGTCGGGCGTTATCCTGCTGAAACGTAGGGTTTCGCAGCGCTCGAATAAAGGGTAGAGCCACGGGTCGTAGCACACCAGAAATGTAACGTGCACTCTTCAAAGCACCGTCAATGCGAACAAGAGGTGACCGAAACGTGTATCCAATGGCAGCTCATACCATCACGCCAGGTGATGGGCCAGCATGACGATGACGAATGCACGCTGCCAGTGTGCGTTCACCACGATGACGCCAAACACGGATGCGAACATCATGATGCTGTACACAGAACCTGGATTCATCTGTAAAGATGACGTCTCGCCATTCGTGCACCCAAGTTCGTCGTTGATCACACCATTGAAGATGCTCTTGTCTATGACGCAGCGTCAAGGGAAGCCGCAGTATGGTTTCCGAGCTGAGAGTCCATGCTGCTGCAAACGTCGTCGAACTGTTTGTGCAGACACTTGTTGTCTTCCAAACGACCCCGTTTCTTGACTCACGGCTCGTGACTTGGTTGCACGATCCATTACGGCCAGGTGGAAAATATGCTTGTCTTCTCGGCTGCTAGTGATAGGTGACCGTTGAGATCCCGCATGGAGTTCCGTATTACCGTACTGAACCCATCGATTCCATATTCTGCTAACAGTCAATGGATATCTACCGACGCGAGCAGCAATACTGCGATAAGATAAACCGCAATCCCGGTACGCTACAATTCGACCTTTATCAAAGTCAGAAACGTGCTGGTACACATTTCTCCTTCTTACACGAGGCATCACAACAACTTTTCACCAGGCAACAACGTTCAAATGCAATTTGTGTATGGGGACCCGGCTGAACAATTTCCTCATTTAAACACAATATAGGTGTCGCTACTGGCGCCTGCTTTGTCTGAATGTGCTGAAAAGCTAATCATTTGCATGTCCCAGCACCTTCTTCCTTGCATATAAATTTCACGTCTGTAGCATATCGCCTTCTTGGTGTAGCAATTTTAATGGCCAGTAGTGTATTTCTCTTTGGAAAGCCCAAAAACATATCCTTCAATCCACAGCTTTGAAATGCGACACTTTGAAAGAAGAATAAATTAAAAAGTAACAGACGATATTTCTCATTTCAAACAATAAGCTGTTGCCACAATTTTTTATTCTAAAACATTTACTTTTTTAAATTCTTTATCAAGATCGTTCTAAAAATGAGTTAATACCCTCTGTACTAACAAGGAAAACTGAACTATATTTTCTCTTTGTCAACTATTCAATTTGAATAAAAAATATTTTTGTTATTATTTACTTAAAAGTTGCCGAAAATTGTGTTTATATAACCTCAGTTTATGTAAATACAAGTATAAGGCTATTATCAATTGTGTTACATTTCCACATTGTTGATTATCTCACGCGATATGACCTGATTGTGTGCTTAAAAATTCTAATTCTATTACAATCATTGTAAAAATTATCATTTTTCAATTTCAAAAACAAACCTCAAAAAATATCTTATTACATAAATGCAATACCTTACATTGTTTAAATAAACTGAATGATAGCTATGCTAACCTGAAATGATTTGCATAAAAGAAAAGGAAATGGCTGAAACTCAGTGACCATGTGTTAGAGGGTGATGTTTGGATTTGGATATTTCCCTATTACCTCTAAGCACGGAACACACAAACACATACAATCAATAAAACAATTTTTTTCGTAATATAACAAAAAAAGATTGATTTTTAAGTAGGTATATAAAGAATCAAATATTTATTTCAATACGTTTTCAATAAAATTTGGCGACGGATAATCAAAAAATGCTTTCACTCAATAATTGTGTAATATATTTAAGTATACTGTCGCTGGTAAATGGCCTCGGTATGCCTGTCGGGGTTGAACCTGACGGTGATACACCAGGAACCGAACATTTTCTTTCTTGCTTCATGTACATTATTTGTAATCCAGATGCTGGTAAGCGTATTTACATGCCTTGTTGAATGTCAAATTTATTAAGGAAAGTTTAATTAAATTAAAAATAATTCACTTATGTTATTTTTCAAAGTTGAAAAATATGTTTATATTGAATTATTTAACTTTCAATTTATAAAAAAATTACCTTATTAAAGCCAAATAATTTAAAATATTGATAAAATGTTCTTAAAACTTTGATTTTTACAAACGCTTACATTGAATTCAACTGATGTCTTACAAAAAAGTCCAAAATTTAAGGAAATAAATATTAATAAGTATGTACAATTTTCGTTAAAGAAAAATAAATAGTTTTTATAAAAGATTTTAATTTATTTATTCATAAAATTATTTACATATTTTAATATAAATAACTGATTATTTCTTGTTTTAAACTGTGTTAAAATATTTCTATATAGCCTAATAATACAAAATTTTACTTTTTAAGCTAAAATGTTTATAGTTCATGTGTTATATTTCCCTTAGATTTTTATCTTATTTTACTAATAAATATTGAAGAAAAGGAAACATATTTGAGTTTTGCATAAAAATTTGTGTGAAAATAGAAATTATTTCGGCCGTCAGATAGAATGATAACAGAAATATAAACCATTTAAAACCATTAGAGAAAATGCTCAAAAATACTTTATGTTTGCTACATTCAGCATACAAAGTATTGCTAATAAATTATAGATGAAAAATAAATGATTGGTAATTTATGAGGCATTCATAAATAATGAATTTACTCTTTGATTTTCAATGATGAATATTAGTCAAATATTATGTAGCTGAAAAATTTATTCACACTCATAATTAGAATTAGTTTGATATTTTAAAAACTATGTTTTAATTTTACTACACTATTTATTTATTACTACATTTATGGAAGTAGTTTTTTTTAAGAATCAAAGATTTCTTCGTAATACTTATCCTTAAAAATAAATGAAATAATTATTAAAAAGTATAAAAAATAATATTAAAATTATTATTATTATTAACAATAATTATTTATAAAATATACTTTTATCTACAGAAAATTAGCAAGAGTGAGTTTTATGAAATATGGCTGAACTAATCATTATAGATTTTATACTTGTTAGTAAAGATGTAAAATATGTTTAAAATATAAACCAGAAAATAATCTTTCCATTGTTAGAATCAGATTAATATTATTATATTTATATATTAATATTAGTTTAATATAAAATAACAAATATGAATATGAAATATTTAAATTAAATCATCGATTTACGATTATTATTTTATATGTTAGATCCTACATACGTAGCGAGAAAAGATGAATGTGTGGCAATACTTGACAGGGAGGAGGTAAGCATATTTTAGTCTTGTGATAAAAAATAAAAAGTGTATCCATCTATATCTATATATCTATTTACACACCCACCCACTCACCCACCCTCACACTAATGATCACTAAAGTGAATAAATAGTAAAAACTATAGCGAATGTTAAAAAGCAAATGAAAATAAAGGACAGAAATATCAAATGAAAAATGACAAACCATGCAGTGTATTTGGATGTTGCAAGAGTAACAAATGACATCTGAAACTTTACACAAAAAAGTTATATAGTATATTTTTCAGTTGGAAACAATTGTGTGTAGGAACCCTTTAGGAATGCAGAATATCATATTATGCCTTAAAAGAAGGAAAAAATGCTTATCGTCATGATACAGGATTCAAAAGAGGACAATTCGTTATCTGTCGAGGGTACATCTTATTGTTCCATGATATTTCCAACGACACTGGTTCAAGTCCATTTACTGCTATACGAGGACGGGATCTATGGGTTGCTTAGAATCACACTGAACAACACGTTAGATCTGTATAGTCATTCATTCTTAATAATCAAACACATAATCATATTACAAGGTTAATCTTGCAAAACCATACAATACATCAATGATTATTAAAATAAATTGGTTTGTTTACAATACATCCAGTATACGCTCGTAACGTTATTGAGACAAATAAGAGCACGGTGATCAATACTTCGGCTTCATTAACGATTCAACACAGATAATGAAGGGGTTTTTTGTTTGAAATATCACCAAGAAAGATATAAGAGTGGTACAATGTCATCTTTTCAAATGAGTCACTGATTAGTGTGCAGTCTGCGATGTAAATGATCTTTTCCTAACTGATTTGATATGGTTTCTGAGTTCCTGGATCTGCTGTGATTTTATTCCTGGGTTAAGAAACACGTCAATGTTCATTGATGACACAACGTCGTCAATGCTCATAAAAATATTTTTCTATGAAAAAAATGAAATACATTTTTTTTCTTTTTCCCAAATCTGTTAGTTAATACAATTTTATTTAATGTATTTGTTGTCGTTTTTTTCTAAAATAATAAATAAATATTACATCAAATTAAACATTAGCTAAGGATTCAGTATGCAAAGCGAATTGCAAAAAATGAAAAGTAAACTCTTAAAACGAATGAAAAACAAAATCAAATTGAAGATTAAAGATATGTTTCGGATGATTTTAAATAAATTTCATACGGTGCTAAGTCACATGTTCTTAGACGGATATAAACTTAATGTAACAATATTTATTATTTATGTATAATATGTAAATACTTTTCAATGGTAATACATGCAATTTTTTTAATGTTGAATAACATCTTCATATGTATATATATTAATTCATTTTCAAGCTTGTGTGCGGCACACACGCACTTATCAAGAATAAAGAATTCGAGATTAATAATTTTTTAACAGAAGCTTTTATACGGATAACATGCATTGTTTCCGTATAAAAGCTTTAATTTTATATGGAAACAATGCATGTTTAACTTTGATTCGTTATGCAATGTGTCTAAATGTTTAACTTTGATTCGTTTATGCAATGTGTCTAAATATTTCTAGTATAGATTTTTGTATATAAAATACTATTCATTGGCTATGCAATTTGTTATATCTCGTAAATTAGATAAAAGACGGTGTCTTTAGATAGATCTTGCACCTCATCTAATAGGATATATTTTGCGCAAGCATGAAGCTTCGATCACCGACAGAATATAAATACAATATTGCAGGGATAAACTAGATCTATCAGTAGATATTTTTATCTCGTGAATTTTTGTTTATTACCAAAATCACCAGGGTGACACACCATCATCTGCCGTTCATGGCAGATAAACGTCCTTATCAAATCCTTGTAGTATGA
The DNA here is from genome assembly GCA_026290005.1 of Latrodectus geometricus. Lineage (NCBI taxonomy): Eukaryota > Metazoa > Arthropoda > Arachnida > Araneae > Theridiidae > Latrodectus > Latrodectus geometricus. The sequence goes on along the minus strand of JAPDSC010077480.1, from coordinate 13,262 downwards.
TACCCGTTCTAGATTTTTTCCCCTGTAAGTAAAATAAAAATTGATTAATAACTAGTCCATAAGTGCAAATTAAGATATAGTTGGAATCATTTCACAAAAATATCCGTTCCCAATATTGAGACGCTGAATGCTTTTTAAAGATTGAGGTGAAATCTGTTACGAAGAACTATATTTGAGGATTTTTGTCATTTAAAGCAAAAGTAGTTCTTGTTCTACCATATAATTTGCCTGATATCTATCCCGCAGAGGTAAATTTCACTATAATCACAATTAGATTGCATTAAATTAGAACAACCAGTTTAGAGTTTAACTTTAGAAAATCTTTGATATTGCCGTTTCTGGAACTTATTGTGATTTGCGGTCCTTGAAATTAAAGCCTCTACTCAAGAGGCACTAACAACAAATTCCTTATCAAATGGTTAATGATCTGTAATTTTCCCACAGTACTTCATTTTTCATGCGATGAACACTTGCAATTTACTTAGATTAGCATTTATATATATATATATATATATATATATATATATATATATATATATATATATATATATATAATAGTAGCTTTTCTTAAAAGACAAAATATTGTTAAATTTCAATTAGATAACGTACATAATTGATTAGAACAAAACATTTAGCCCATCATATTACATCTTTTATAAATGCTATTTACTTTTTTATTACATTTTCTTATGATTTAAGGATCCACACGTTTTAGTTGACCACGTAAGAGAAATTGGACTTCACGATTTTGACACTTATGTTGTAGAGGAAGTGCTCGATGAGTTTTGTTTACTAGAAGATGAAAAGCAGGTAATACTTATTAATATATTTTCTGTACTTATTTTTTTTAACTCTTTCTAATTTTTTAGTAATTTTCCAAATTAATTTGTGCGTTTAAAATTGCCATAAACTGTTTCTGATTTTGTAACAATGTTGAGTTACTTTACACTTGATTTAAATTTATTGTTATTATATTTGTTATATCAAGAAATTTCTTTATAGAGATATTTATACAATATATATTATATTTTTATGATATATATGTAATAACCATCATCCTTGTAGTTTAGATATCATACATAAAGTCTCTAAATCTTATACCCTTAAGAAACTTACCATCTGACATGTTCTGTTCATGAACTGCAGAGATCAGAATATCTATGAAATTCTGAACAGATAATAATTCCTGCATTTTGCATTGTTAGATGTTCAGTGATATTCAGAAGCAGGTTAGCTAAACCTTCATACACTTAATGAGAAGAGATAAGAATATCTATGAAATTCTGAACAGATAATAATTCCAGCATTTTGCATTGTAAGATGTTCAGTGATATTAAGAAGCAGGTTAGCTAAACCCTCCTAAATTTAATGTGAAGAGATAAGAATATCTATGTGATTCCCGATCAAACTTAACATTTGGAAATGTTGAGTTTTCTTAATTTTCTGAAGCAAAATAATTAATTCTAACAATCTCCAGAAGCATATAATCAATAAATAAGACTGTAATTACAATTCCTGATCTCACTATGTTTGCTTTTCGGAGTGGAAGGTGTTTGCTGAAGATGTTCATTCTGGTTATAAAAAATATCTTCATGTTACAATTAAATATTATTTAAAAATTTGAAATAATGTAAACATAATTAACTCCATATGTAACACATTTACATAGGTACATCTAACTTTAATTGAATGGCATTTTATTCAATTGACATTCTACAACTCAAGAATACAATTCCATTCAATTCAAATTTCAGTTCAAGGAATTAACATTCTAAAACCTTAAGTTAAATGACACGTAAAGAAACAACAGACACTTTTAATTTTTTAAAGTATAAACAATTTTTAAAAAATATTATCTAACTTTTAAATTGAAAATAATTCTATGGCCACAAAATCGTAAAGCCATATAATTATTTGGTTTCATGTTAATAGGCATTGCGAACAAAGAATTTTATTTGTGTAGGAAATAATTTTGGAGAAAATGCTTCCGACACAGACATACAAAGTGTACCGGAATCAAAAGTTGAAAATATTTTTTTATTGAAATTCTTCTTTAGGGCTTCTATTCAGTGGCATATTGCTGTTACAGCTCAACATTTGTTACGTCAATTAACAGAGAAAATAAATGAATGTCTAGATAGTGGTTCTTAAAATTTCCATTTTTTTTTCAAAATAAGGATTTTAAGGAAATGAACAAATTATAAATGATAAATTGTTGGTAAGTATTGTAAATTGCAATATAAACTTTGATGAACATTACACAGATTAATATAACATCGAAATTTTAAATGGAGTTACAATATATGACTAATATTTTAAATGTAGATGTTAGTTATGCTGGTAAAAGAAGGAAGCTTCACGTATGGAACAGATTTGTTTCATTTACATGTATTTATTTTACAAATATCGAGTATCGCATACAGCATCAGCTTACCAACTTTTCAAAACTGCTCGATAGTACAATTAGAACCATAGAATACAGTGCGCACACCACTTATTCAATTGTCAAAAGTGAACCAGAATCGAATTGTGTCCAGTCAAATGAATCAGCAACACTCATACATAAAAAGTTACACATCAAACAGGGATTTCCAGGTAAAAGGTGCATCAATCTCTTTCCTTGGAGATTCAGAAACACAGCATAAGCAATTAAAAAGAATCAGTCAGCTATTGTTAGAACCTCAGCTTCCGATTTAAAAATATAACAGATAGACATATTAAAAGCTTAGCCAACTATATTATAGACCTCCGGGCTATCAAGGCTGCTTCCTTAGAAAGAAGAGATTCTGTTTTTTATTTTATAATTTAATGATTTTTTTTGAATGACAACAGTAAAATCTAGTTTCTATATTTACCATGTCATTTAAAAATTTTCCAAGTTTAAAGATACTTATTAATGCCTGAACACAATGATAGTTATGTTCCTTATGGTATTATATTATTATTTTAAATCACTCTATGTCTTAAAAGATATAATTCAGCATTAGGCTCACAAGAAAATCAAGACATAAAAATTGTAGAAGATAAAAAATAAAAGGCTTTTTTAGAGCAAATTTTTGTGCCTACCAACAGCTTGTTAAATTGATTTAACAGTATACTATTGGAAAAAGATAAGGAAACATTCTTTCATTTAGAGATTTGCGAATGTGTATTTTGATGATAAACAGGCTATGAAATGATATAAGTTACAAAAGGAAATTGTGAATTATTATGAAGAAAGTAAATGAGGAAAAGGTTAAAAAATAGATTAATGTTTTAAAAATATGAAATTACCGGCCTCATTTGTAAACATTTATTAAAATTATGGTGTATAAAATATAACAATTGGAGAAAATTTGTTATTAAATAAATTTTAACTTGTTTATATTATTTTTTTATTCTTTCAGGAAGTTATATATAAAGAAGCTACAATCACATATTTGGATAAATACGCGGTAAGAGTGTTTTTAATGTAAAAAAATATTTAAAGTAAATATATATATAAATATGTATGTATGTTATATATATATATATATATATATATATACATTATTTAATGAATATCAATTCATTTTTATCCTCAAAATCATAAATTAATTGCGACCTAATTAAATGAGAAAAAGTCAAAACAGTTCTTGTGGGATTTCTTAAAAATAGCACATCAAAAAAAGATCATGGCATGAAATAAAATTTAGTACACATAATGGTAAAGATGTGTGATTCATTTGATCTAAAAATCAAAACAATTAAACAAATACAGTATGTACAATTAGAAAAATATGATGCAATTTCTATAGCAGGTCAGACCACCTTCTGCTGCAATACATGTCACCACATGTTCCAGAATAGAACTGATTAGACATATAATGTTGTTCTGGGATAGATGTGACCACAAATCTTGAACAGCCACCCTCAAATCATGTGCTGCGTGAATGGTCGGCAGCTGAAATGTCAGATGCCGACGTTTCACTCAGTACATGATCTATCTGGCAGAAGTGCTGGCCATTGAAGGGTCTGAGCTAAGCTTAGAAAGGCATGCTTAAATAACTTTAACTATGTGCGGAAGAGAATTATCTTGCTAGAAAATTGCCCCTAGAAAATTATTTAGCAAAGATTCAACGTGGAATAAAAAATCATCATTTTAACGTTTGCCCATTAAGGTTCCATGTGCATGATGAGAATGGACCGGCTATCGATTTCTGTGGCCCATGTAAGTCAGTTTTAATGAAGGAATGAATATATTTGACAGTTATTAATTCCATCGTAGGAAAAAGGGAAATAACTATCTAATAATTGAAATAAAATATTCTAATGAATTAAACAATATAATTTAATTGTAATATGATCTTAATGAGTTGAATTCATACAAACCTTTTATAATATACTACCACATCTGTGAGAATACATTTATTCATTTGTTTCTCATTTAAAGTGCTTATAATATTGATCGATAAAAGTCCATTATATAGATCTTACTTTCTTAATTTAATATTTAAAAATATGATAGAATAATGTTCTCCCGCTTTTGTATATTTATTACATTGACATAGTACATGAGAAAATGCGGCCAATGAGGGAATGCTTAATGAAAGATTATGAATTTTAAGAGGAAAAATATGGCCGTGAACCATTCTGCAGCAGAAAAATTTAAACTTAGATCTGTCAAAAATTTGAGACTGATTTCAGAAAAAAAGGCTTAAAAGTTGTATTTTATATTAGTTGAATAAAACATGTATGACCGCGCGTTTGAACTATGCAATTATTTATGAAGAGAACTTTTATCTTTCCATTTTACATTCAAGCAAAAGAATATACTGTGTCACACAATGCAAGACGAAGACTGTAAATTTAAGTGGTATTTGTAACTTTAAGAAGATTTATTTTGATATGTTCTTTTTAATTTAATTTAAGCTTGCAGTCGCGACTTTAATTAATTGTAAACATATTGCATCTTTTAAACTTAAAAATAAAATTAAATATTTTCCTTTTTTTTAATTTAGCAATCATGTAGCGATCCTTTGAAAATGAAAACATGCAATCGTTACAACTCTTTGACAGTAAGTATTGTAATTTGTAATATATTTCCCAATAATGTTTGTCAACAATATTGATTTGTAGGTAAATTTATATAAAATAGCATTATTGATATATTTCAATTTTAAAATACTTTGCTCATAATGATGGTTAATTGGGCCAAATATAAAAGTTTAAATGTGTTCCAACTTTCCATACATCGGCTGTGGCTATGGAATTGAGGAATGGAATCCCTTAACTTTTGGACAGTTGTATCCATGCGAGGTGCATCTTTAGCATCCAAATACCCAAACGGAATCGACGAAACCAAAATTGTGCGTAACTGGTTGTTACAGTCATATATAGGACGATAAACACCTTTTACAATTTTAGCCACCTGGTTAGCATTTTCGCCAGTATAAAAGAAAAACTAAAATGTATCAAATTTTCTGTTTGTTGTCTTCTATTTTTAAAACCTTGTACTCATAACTGAATTAATCAAACATAAAACAGCATGAAAATACTTTAGTGTCAAATGTCACCTTTCCAATGAGCATAAATTTGAAATTATTTGATAGATACCTAGAATTGTTTGATATATATATATATATATATATATATATATATATATATATATATATTAATTTAATTAAATTCTTATTTTTATCTAGATTAACATTTAATTAACACCTAAAATTTTCAATAAAAGAATGTTTACAATTAATCGTCTTAAACACATTAAGAGGAAATTTATATTAAAATTCTGGGGGAAGAAGCAGCCGTCTTTTTTCTATCAAAGTGAATATCGTACAGCATCTTAATCTCTCTTCTTTTTGCCACTTGCTTGAAAAGTTTTGGAGCTTGTCGTGACCCTTCTACAAAGCACACAAAACATTGGTTATAGTGTCATCTCACTGATTCTCTAGATGACACTGCAAATATACAAGGATAAAACTATAAAGAGCAAAACAACGAGAAATAAATAGAATCCGGAAAGAAAAAAATGTTGCATACAGCTCGTTATTGTTTTAGATCTAAAATGTAGAAATCACTCCTTCTTTTAGCTTCATTTAGACAATTAGACTTTAATGCTTGAGTACTGATATAGATCCTTAAATGTTCGATGCGGTAATAAATTCACCAAGTAAAAACATATTGTTAATATTTTTTAGTTTGTTTTGATATTCATTACTTTTTATATCGAAGTCAAAAATTACCAAAATTTCTAATTCTTTTACGATTTAATCCATCTGTTCCATAATCAAAAATCAATCTTTGCAACATTTTGATTTTATCTGCTTTGAAATTTCTCATTACAATAATTATACTTTTTATGTCATTTAATATAACCTTAGACTATGAAAAATGTTCATGTAGCACTTAAAGATATTATATGAGGTCTTTTCCTGGTTCTCACCAAATTCAATTTATTTTCCAGATTCGGTAATGTGGATGATAATTTGGATTTGTCATTGTTATTGTCATCCAGGTTCGGTAATGCAGTAATGCGGTAATCATCATGGAGACCCGTAATACACTAAATCAGTAAGAGTCAAATAGATCTGGTAATTCAATAATCTCATAAACGGTAATCCGAAATTCTCATAATCAATAATTCAAGATTGCGAGAATCCCGTTTATGAGTTCTGTGGTGTGGGGAATCACCAAAATGAATAATTTACACTTGTGACCAAAAATTAAGTTTATTCAAAGAAAAAGGCAGTAGCAAGACAAATGTAACTTATTTGTTAAGTCTATTTATTAAACAAAAGGTAAAAAGCTAAAAAGATGCTATATGTTTGGCATTATTAATAAAAATTGCGATTTTTACTTTCTGGAAAAAGTTTTAAAACAGAACCTATTTACAAACACCAATATAATATGGATGATATGATGGTTTATACATGATGAGTATCACATTATCGAACTGATTTTGGGGAATATTACAAAGCTTTTTAAGAAATGCTCACCAAAGTTCCGGTAGACGTGTGAGAGAGAATTGAAAGGCTGCAATTCGTCCTTCAAGCATTTCTAAAATGTGAAGTCTACAAATTGAAGGCATTCTTCTACAATGTTTGCACGGTGAAGACGAGCATTGTCATCCTGAAACAGAAATTCTGTAACCATTACGGCACATGAGACAAATGATTATGGTGTTCCAGAAGGACATCCCGATAGATATGAACTGTCATGATTACATTCAGAACATGCAAGTTAGTTCTGGAACCCAGAATAATTCCTATTCAGACAAGCAATCCTGCACCATCATAATGTGTCATTCAGTGGTATTCTCTTCGTGGTAACGGGCACATGACCCTCTCCATATAAAAGTCCGGCAAGAATCAGTCTGGATGCTAAACCTTAGCTCGCCCGAAAACATCATACAAGAATACTGTTGCGGTGTCAACAATGCATGCTCTCTACTCCAGGCTAACCGCAGAAGACAGTGAGTGGCTTTAAGTGGAACACATTTGACAGGCCTACAAGCAGACCGACCAATGTGCCCTAAGCATCTGTACATGGTCTATCTTGAAATTGTTGTACGGGTAACTGAAAAGAGCTGACGAGACAGGTTTAATGTTGTGCTCTGTCTGTTTCTTTTAGCAGTAACCGGCAAATACCGGCCCTCATTCGGCGTAATATTCGGAAGCAACCTGTGTCTACTCAAATTACCATCATCTTGAAGCCATTGCCAAAGCTTGGAGATGGCACTCTTGGCGATTCCAAGTTCCTCGGATACTTCCAGCTTGGTACATCCACATTCCAGACAGATAATTCTACCACGTAAAACATCATCCAAGTGCTTCCTTTGTGCCATAACTATGAGGCTATTGCACTGAAAGGCTCTTAAAGCGCTTGTGAACAAGTTTACTTCTTTGCATGTATTCTTTATATACCCCTCTCCTACACTCTCATCATTGTGACGTACTACCAGCGCCATCTGGTGGTTTCTTGTAATTTGCATACTATTTTTCAAGATGTGCGGGATTATTCTACATATGAAATTTTTATTTTAAATTTCATTTTCTATGTGATTCTGAATTATCCTTAATTTATGGACATGAGAGTTCTGGCAGCCGATAATTAGCACTCTGGTCTTCAGCTCAGCAGCTCGTAAGCATTTCGATATTTGTAGTGGATTAGAATCTGCTTTCAACTGCATACCTCAGTCCATTTGGCTTTCGTGTGGAAAGAAGAAACATTGAGAGACAAAGAAAAAAACTCAAATTTGCATTTCAACGAATTGCTGACGTTTTACATTCAGTTTCTGGGTAAAGCTGTTTTCTTTTCTTTGAGATTTTTTGTACGTTGATATTCATAAATATGAATAAGCGAACTGTATTTCCCAAGAGCATTTTTGTTTACTCATGCGATAATTTTTCTCAATTTTGTAATGTGTGTTGAATGAAATATGATTTCGAAATTAAAAAGAAACTGATCAATGTTACCGATAAATGTTTGGCCAGCATAGCAGAAAAATCTTGATGAACTCTACTGATTTCAACAGCATTTACTAGGCGTAAATTATCTTATCCTTTTTACTAAATATGATTTAATTTACTGTAGGATGTAAGCATATCGGCTGTAATACTTTTGTTATTCTATATGATGCTCTCACATCTTATTCAACAAAGAGTTGAATTCATATGGATAATTGAGTTATATAGTTTAGTTCATCAGTCTGTTTTAATGCTTGAAGGTAGTTTAATAAAACAAAGTGGGTTTTTAACATTTTTTATCTTTATAAAACTATAAAATTATAAATTATTTAAAAAGAAATTAATTCGAAAAATTTATTTACTAAAATTATTTAAAAATTTTATTTTTTCTTATTTTTATTCTAGAGTTGTTGTACTGTGCTTGCAGATGATATGCACAATGATGGACTCTGCTGAGAAAAATATAAAATATTTTTATCCAGTGTAAAATAAAAATTCTTTAAATTCTTAAGAAAATATTTTCTTTGAACTGAAAATGAAATAAATTAAAATTGAATGCTTAGATTTCTTATGTATTTTGAATTATGTTTCAATTTTAGTATGCTATAATCTGCTGACTAAAAATAATTACATGTATATGACGTATTCAATACATAGTTTTTCTATTTGAATTTTTGATTAACAATTCATAAAAAAAATAATGTAATTATATGATCGATATACAGTAAACATAATCATTTGTTTTACCTACAGTAATGTACTCATGATGCAAAATTTATGCGCTTACTTCTTGATAATTCATTTCGGATTGCCAAAATTTTAAAACAACTTTTGTGATCGTCTTATAAACTATCATATTATTTAATAGAAAAATAATTTATACAATCAAATTAAATTTATTCATTTATCTGTATAGTGAATCAAAGAGTAGTAATAGTCGAAGTGTACTCACGAGGAAGTATTTAAGTGCTTAGTTCTCGGTGATACACACACTCCGAATTTTCAACAATCTTATACAATTTTTGTGTAATCGTCTATACAATAAGCTAATGCATTAGTATTTAATAAACATATAATTTTACATGAGTGAATTAATTTGATTCGTGAATATCTTTTATTCTAAGTTTATAATAAATATAATAACATAGCAATTCTTAGATGTTAGAATCTACAGTCCTACATTTACTTCTAAATACTTCTGTTTTAACTACGAAGTAGTGAATTAATATTGTAATAAAAAATTAACTTTGATATATTCAAACGCCATAGTCTAGTAAACATTTATACCGTTCTAATTTAATGTTCTGCCAAAAATTATGAAATTAATTATAAACAACGATAGACTAAAATATTTAAAAAAGAAGCAACTCTAAACAAAATAATGATTGTAATTGGGAAAAGATAGAAATAAAAATATATTAAGATTAGATTTTATGATATTTTTAAATATTTCACTTATTTTTATCAGATAATATTTTAACTAAATTCTTTACTGTTGTACTATTATTTTTTTTTCTTATTTTCATTTTGATTCAGTATTCGAATGATAACTCAAATAATATCATTTTTATTAACATTAATGCTTTTTTCAAAATGGTTAGAATTGAACACCGTTTATTTTTCTTTCCAATTTTAGCTTTAAATTACAACACACAAGACACAGATTTGATCTGGAATATTGACTACAAAGAATAAACACCGAAATAAAAACCATTTATCGATTAAACTTGATAATTGTTCGCATGAGAGTAACTTAAAAAAAAATTTAAGTTAAAATTGAAAACCAAATATTTTAAAAAGCAAAGTAAGAAAGAATTAAATGTTAGAAGTATAACGTAAACTATATACACTGCTCAAAAGAATTAAAGGATATTGTAAGTTTGATATAAAATAAAGATATGAGCGAAATGTTTTGCCGAAAATGGAAGAAGAGAATCACAAATGCATTTTTTCCTGATTTTAAAAATGTGGAGTATGCTAATTTTAAGTTTGACGTCAGAAACGTCGCTTCAGCGGCAGTGAACGAAAGTTGAGATTCAACTGAATAAAAGACAATGAAGACAAGGAGGATCGGCCTTCAGTGACTGCTTTGTTTCGATAAATACCATGTCTCATTCCCACAAAGTCCCCCTAGAGGGCACTACTTCCCAGCCCGCACATGTAAAGGTGACGCTCACTGCGTGGGCCTCACTTCGCGCTCGGGCTTTGTAATGTGAATTCATTTAGTTTTAATAAACGGGAAGTGTTGCATACACGTTGGGTTGATGGGCGGTTCGTCTGGATTGTTCCGGTATTGAACTGACTGTCTTGGAGAGACTAGCCATACCACCGGTAGAGCAGAGCAACGGCACGTCAGGTAAGGCACTCGGCTGCTGGAACGGTTGTGTGTATTCCTTGCCCGACGGAAGATTCGGTGCCTCCCCGTGTTGGGTTTTCACGCAGCGAACACTAAAGGCCTTACACTCGCTACGCGAGTAGGCCGTTCGCCTGCGGCGTCCAAATACCATGTCTCAACGAAATCATTTAACAGGTTCAGAAGCTTGGAGAGTTGTTGGTAGGTTAAAAGGGGGCCAAACTCAAGTCGAAGTAGCGCAAGCCATTGGAGTGTCACAAAGTGTGATTTGCAGGATCTAGAACTGTTTTTTTGAGACTGGAAGATCAGGACAAGGTATTAGACGGGCAACAACGCCTAATGAAGATCGTTATTTAATGTTAATGGCTCGGAGATACCGAAAAATGAGCACTACTCTTCTCTAACAACACCTTCGATCGGCTACTAACACCACGGTTTCAACTCAGACTGTTCGAAACGGGCTCCATGGAGTAAGTCTGTATGCTCGGCGACCGATGGTATGCGTTAAACTAACATCAAAGCATCATCACGACCGCAGGGACTGGGCAACAGAGCATATGACCTGGAGGAGAAAAGAATGGAGCAATGTTCTTTTTTCTGACGAGTCCCGTTTTTTTGTTCATTCTAATAATAGGCGTATTTTCATCTGGAGGGACCGTGGCAGTAGGAATAATCCTGCGTTCGTGGACGAAAGTGTCAAATTTGTCGGTGGGGTAGTGTTCGTGTATGGTAGCATCTCCGTTGACGGGCGCACAGACCTCTATATCATTCGAGATGGACTTCTGACTGATCGCTGATAAAAAGATGAGATCTTTTGACCTATTGTAGTCATTTACGCTGCAGCAACCGGAGATGACTTCATTTTAATGGAGGGTAAATGCAGAGCCATCGTGTTAACCTGGTGGGGGATTTCCTATTCTAGGAAGGAATCGTATGAATGGAATGGCCAGCGTGTTTTCCAAACATGAATCCAATAGAGTACGTTTGGGATGATTTAGGAAAACGAGTTGCTGACCACCGACGACCCTTACAAACTCTCCGAGAATTGGAAAGAGCTCTTTTGGAAGTGGGAGACAGAATACCCCAACTCGTGATTAATAGCCTTATTGATTCCTTTATTGCCTCTAAGGTGTTCAACGTTGCTGTTTGTCCGTGGAAACCATACCCCCAAATGAAAATGATTTCCTTTGAAGAAAATTTCTTTTCTTATTATTTTTTCATAAATGCACAATTTGTGTGTTTTTTCCTTTTGTACATAAATACACGATAAAATGCATTTTTTTTATGCCAAACATGTGTAATTTATTCTCATATCACCTACTACGGCTGTCGACCATGTATCAATCAGCTAAAATGTTACCCACCCACAAGATCCAACTAAAACCACAATATCCTTTAATTGTTTTGAGCAGTGTAGTATTAAATGTGAAGTAAATGTGTAAGCTTGTTATTTACTAAACGATGAATGAATTTTATCTCAATACATTGATCAACATAATGAAATTCTATTAAACTTTAAATTAAAGTAATATCTTTAGATATAAACAGACATTTTTAATAACTATATAATTAAATCATCGTTTCATTATAAAGTCAAATCTAAAAAATATCTAGAAAAAATTGATATTCTGCAAGATTAAATGATTTTTTCCTATTCTTAAAAACAACAGTATTTTATCACCAGAAAGATAGTCAAAACTTATATATTGCATCCAACACTATAAAAATATAAGTTTCAATCCTTATTTCTGTTACTATTGAACTTCCGTATTCAAATGCATATGTTCTTACGCATTTAAAGAACATTGTATCGTATTTATCAATATCTTAATTTAACATTTATATATATAAAAGATAAGTCTTAAGAGTTATTCTTCAGTCACTAAAAAAAAAAAAGATTAGGAATTTATTAATCTAAGCACAACGTTCAGCATTTAATAGAAACAATTAATAAGGGTCAAAAATAATAAAAAGAAAATATTTATTAAATAATATAGATTATTTTGTACGAGAGAAAAAATTCCTATAGTTTATTTTTTATGAATAATTGCTGTCTAACATCAATAAGAAGATTTTAAGAGTTTTAACTGATGTTAGTAACTAGAATTAAGATTTTAATTCAAGTCAATAAGACTACCTAAGTGCTTCACCTTACTTAACGCAACATTTGGAAGAGTTAATCTTTGAAATATAATAATCAGAATGGGAGAGTTTTATTGATATTTAAAAATTTATGAAGTGATAGCTTTTGAAAAAAAAATGTTAGCTTAATTTGTTTAATTTACAGCAATTGAAAAAATGTTAAGAGTTAAATGTGTATATATAATAACAGAAAATTCCTACACAGATGATTTTTAAATTAAAATTAATAAATTGAAATATGAAAACTCTAAAACATTTTGTTCAAAATTTATGATAAATTAATGATAAATTCTGCAAACAAATTTTCATATGCACCTTATTTATTCAATATAAAA
>JAPDSC010077472.1:0-22421 GCA_026290005.1 Latrodectus geometricus | reverse complement strand
TTATTACCATAATCTCTTCACAGCTACCAGTCTTCAAAAACTTGCCTCTATTTTTAGGTTTCCTAAAAACAGATTAAAATATAAAAATTCCAATAATCATAAAGTTAAGAATTATTGTAATTATTGGACAATAATCAATGATTTCTTATATTGAAATATATCTTAAAATGTCAATCAACTCATAAAAAAGAATTCTTTTTCAAGAGTTACAAAAAATTAAAAAAAAAAAAAAAAGTTACATTTAATTACATTAGAACAAATACCTACATATAATGTTGTCTAAAATAATAATTGAATATAAATATGTTATTTACAAGCTTCTCCTTAAGACTGCAAGACAATACATTTTTTGCAGCTATTTTTATTTATATAAATAAGAACTCCTTTTAAGGTGTATGTGTCATAATTGCTTTCCAATTTAAATCAAATACATTTAACATATTTTTGGATTCCTATCAAATACAATTAAACACATAAAATTCATTTTTTTTAAATGTATAAATAACCCAGTAAGGTATATGCTTTTGATCTTATATAGAACAACAGTTTAACAGCAGAATATACTACTTTCTAAGATTTCTCATAGTGATATATACTGCAAGGGAGGAAACTTGGAAAGAAACAATATACCTCATTAGACAGGCATTTATAAAGCATAAACACAACATCCAACTAAAATTGCTTAACAATATATGAGATCTTTCATCTGAATATGATCCTATTATTTGGTTACAGGTTTGGTTTATGGTAGCTCAACAGTCATCTTTTAGCATATAAGGAATACTTAGACCAAATTTCTACTTAAATCCTACAGTTTACAGTGAACTTTGTATCACTACAAACACTTAAGTCTAAGAAAAGAATTTTAATTGACGAACTAAAGGCCAGATTATTGTCAGATTGCCAACTGGATATAATTAGCACGACTATCGTAAGACTGACCTATTGCACCACAGAAAGACATCAAATTGATAATTTTGAATAAATTAAAATCATAATTGTGTTGGTTCCTATTCTTTATATTGGAGGCAAAGGTTACTAAGCATATAATTTCATCATTTCCAGGAGTTTAACACAAATTTATTAACAGATATAAAAATTAAAATTTCAAAAACAATGAATTGACTTTTATGACAACATACATTTCTATGTATAACTATCATAATATAAAGCTGATGATAACTGTTTATCTGAAGTTTCCTATGAGAAAATCTGAGATATAACTTTCTACTATAATATATGGCTACATGTTACATGAGTTTAAGCATGAGTTACATGAGTAAAAATACAATCAACATGATTTCATTAATAAGTGAACTTCAGATAAAATACCAAATTGGTTTAAAATAATAAACATCTGATTTAAGAGAACATGACAAAAAACAGAATTCTTCAGATTTTGTTACAGTTACAAGTTTGATATGATAAATATGGAAATTAATAACATGTAGAAGAAATTAATCACAGTATTAATTCAATATATTAGCACACACAATATAAAATTTGAATATTACAAAATACAAACAAGGAAACAAATTCATATAAAAATAAATTGGAAAATCTTAATTAACAAAAATTTTAATAATAAGGATTGCCTTTAATTATTTACTGTTTTTATTTTGAATGGGGGGACATCATTTATTTGTATTTTTCAAAATATGATAAATTCAAAGGTGAATCATAAACTTTGTTTTTTTAATAGCAAAAGTAAAAATTAATTAAATACTAAGAGAAAAAGACTAAAAATGCTAGTGAATTTGGCATTGAATTGGATTCTGCAATTACAATGCTAATGGATAATTGTGTTTGGTTGTCAATTTTGAAAAAATATTCTGATACACTAATAGAACAATAAAAATTTTCAATATATCAACAAAAAAATATCAGCAACAGATTATGTCAAATCAATGAAAACTAATAATGATTTTGATTTCTTAAGAAACTATTTAACACATTATATTAATTAATGGAAATACTAATTTAAATAAAAAAAAATTGACAAAAGCAAATTTAATCAAGATTTGATACAATAAACAATTTGAATCCTAAAATTTACATAAAAATTCTTTTCTTTCATACTTTAAATTGGGAATAGCAGGAACTACCAAAAAAAATTGTTTAAGCAAATTAAACGCATGTCAGGCACAGATATCAGTTCTTTAAGCTAAAAATGATTAAGTGAATGGCAAAAATTTTATTCGTTTTTCAAACATTCAAATGTGTTCAACATTATATTTTTAATGCATAATTTTCTTAATTAAACCTCAGAACAGCTAATAATGAAAATAATTCAAATGCGTGAATTTATCAATCGTGTAACAGACAAATATAAATTCATAAAAATAATGTTGGAATGACAAACATTACAAAATATAATGTAAGAAAAGTAATCACTAATTAAAATTTTACTTTCTGCTCGATATTAAAAAACAAATATCATTTATATTTTTATTAAATAAAAATACTATTTTATTCACATAACTTGATTAATATTAAAAATTTAATGATTCGATACAAAGAATAAAAAAAATGCATGGAAAACGAAGATGGGTTAGAATTTTACCTAATGTTTTTCTTCATACAACGTCCAAAACAATTCCCCATAGAGAAGCTATAAATAATTAAGTTTTAATAACTGTTGATCTTACAATAAATACATAGCATCTACAATGAAAAATCGCCCAGCTTCTATGAATAACAGAAGTCGCAAGCCACAAATTGAATGCACCAAACTGCGGAAAAACTCAACAATTACACTTAAATATCAAGTGAACCCTTTTAAAAATAAACAGGAGAAAAGCATATTTATAAATATGGTAAGGCCATTCATAACAGGTCAGGGTATTTTTGTCGACAAGAGTAAATTGATTTTAAGAAACACAAAAGGAAAACAGACGAAAAGCAAAACAAAACTAAGATAAAAGTAACAGTTGCAGTTACAATGGAAGAAATTTTTTATTGAAACAAAATGTTTCAAATTCGTTGTAAAAAAAATTCTTTTTAACAACGCAGCCATTATTAAGTGATTTAATAAAAAATGAATACCTTTATTTCTAAATGAAAAATAATTTTTAAAAGTGGTGTTTAAATTTGGACATTTAAAAGCAGTAATAGAAACCACTTTTAACACTTCAAAATCATGACAGGAATTTCTGAATACATTATAGTTTTCTGATATTAAAATTTTACATTGGTCAACCAGATTATTTCAGACAGGAATATGAGTTTGAATTAAAATAAATTATTAATATAACCCCACCGTAGTATGGTTTTCAATTAGTAAATTATGGTTTTCATTTCTTTAGAAGTTGTTTTAATCTCAAAAATTTTCTTGTAATCGCATCTTATTATTCGCCATTAAGAAAAGCCGAAATTAAAATTTTAATAGCTTTTATTTTAATTCATTTTTAGTGTAATCTAATTTAAATTCAAGTTGAGTTTGATTCGTACTCGCTAATTGTACAAATTTGAAAAATTATGGAACGAAAGGGAGGGTTTATCTTCCGCATTTCATCGTTCATTTTTCAAATTGCTAGCTCTTAATTTTAGTCTACTGCTAATGAATGTTGGAATGTGATCTTAATATGCTATTTTCTAAAAAAAATATTAGCGATAACTTTAAAATATTAAATATCAAACTTTTTTGTATAATTGTCATAAAAGGACGTAAAAGATTACCCAAATGCCCAAACTTTGAATCTATTATAATATTTTAAAATGCTTTATAAATTTGCAGTGATAACCAAATAAATTGTATTAATAAATCATGAAATTATATGATTGATGGTAACGAAATTAAATATAAATTTTAATGCAATTAAATTAAAATTTTAAAGTAATAAACCAACAAAATCGTTTTATCGATAATTCACTAAATAATTGATGCAGATTAAAAAATAGTAAAGAATTTAATTTTTTTGAATTAATTAGTATACAGAATTTATTACAAAATAATTTTTTATAAGTGTTTAATTAACATATATACTTTTAACTAAGATATTAAAATCAGGTTTATATATAATTTATAAAGTATATTTTCTAGAAATATATAAATAAAATTTAAAAGGAAATATTTTTGTATTAATTACTTTTTTAAATGAATAATGAAAAAAAATCTATTTTTTTAAATATGAATAAATAATAAATCTTTTTCTTTTAATTCAGTATTTTTACAACATATAAATCTTTTAGAAAAACATCTATGATTAGAAATTGATTAAATTATAATTAATTAAAAATTAAATTTGTGTTTTGAAAAACCAATAAGTATAGAATAATATTAAAATTAGTCATTATAAAAATAGTAAACTATTTACTTTTTTATTAATACTCATTCCCAGGCAGCGTGAAATGTTACAACTACACTGAAAGAAAAATAAATCATAGCAACTGCACCAGAATAAAAAAAAAACATTTTTCATCGTATAATCAGATAAAACTTTTTCCACTCTAGTTAATTGATAATTTAATATGCAAAAATTTTAGTCAATCCTGTGAATGAAAAACTGAGAATAGTATTTATTCATTATTATATATAAATCGAATGAAAAGGATATATTTAATTCAAAAATTGAATCATGTTATTTAATATGTTAAGTATTTTTTCATAAGTTACTGTGATAACAAAAAATGATTTAACAACTGCTATACTTGATCTGCCTTTATACATGACCACTAGCTTCTTTTATATATATACATAAATTTTCCACTTATTCAGTTAACAGGTTTATAAGAATGATTTTGAAATGAATGAATTATAATTGACTAAACTAAATGATACCATTTGTCACTGAAATCTATATACTTAAAAGAAAAATTAAAAATCATTTATCAAAATTTATCTAACGATTACATTAAAAATGTAAGCATGATTAATAAAAGAATCTCTGGTTAGAGAACACTATTTCATACTAATATATATTTCTAAAATGACATAAGTCTAAAATACAAATTTTCCTGTTTCCACTATAAAGAAGATTCTAATTTTTTTACGAGCATTATAAATTTAATAAACAATTTTTATCTCTTCTTTTAAATTCTATTATATTTTTTATATAACACTTTTTTCAAATTTTCTCAAGTGCAATAGATTAAAACAATAACTGCAACTTCAAAAAAGTATGAAACATAATTGACATCAGTGTGAAACGTAAAATGCACATTGTGTAATACAGTTATTTTCTAAGATTTAAAGTTTAACTATAGCAGTACACTAATCAAATACATAATGCTAATATATCAAAGTTATTATTTACAAAGTATTAATATTATGTAAAAATTTTTAAAAATAATGAATTGAGTTTGTGAAATATTGAAAAATTAATCTGTTAAAAAATATAACCTATTTAAGGTTATAATTAAACTGTTCCCAATAACTAAAAAGATGAATTTTTTACAATTTGTAATAAATTATTGAAAAGGCTAAGTTAAAATTTGCATTTTATAAATCTAAATTTATAAAATGACATATCTCTCAAATTCAGAAAAGCCAAAAAATAAATAAATGAATGAAACAATTGCAATGTATAAGATGAACATAATCATTAAAATCAGACATGTATGTAAGAAAATTAATTACATTTTACTGCAAGAAAAAGATATTTTTAATGATAAACAAAAGGTAATCAAGACAAAATTCAAAACATAAATTTAAGTTTAAAACTAACATTATTTTTAACTGCAATTTGCTAAGTTTTATAAATAATGAATAGAAAAAAAATTTGGTCATAGAAATTTAAATTCAGTTATATTAAAAATCTTTATTTTGGATTCATTTTTAAAAGTTTTATCCCCATAAGTGGATTAAATCAAATAGTTCTTATGTAATTAATGTTTTTGCTTGTCTGCCTAAAACATGAAGAAACTCCTAATTCAATGTTTTCAGAAAAATTTCTAAAGACTTATCAAATGATATTAGTGCATGAGATATTATGAGTAATTTAGTATAAACAAAGAACTTTAAAACAATAATTCTTCACTTATGTAAATATTTATATTCAACATTCAACTATTTGACATAAATTTTGATAAAGAATTCAAGAATTTATCAGTAGATCAAAAGTGACAAAACCAGTGTGTTCGAGGGAATTCAACATTATTAAATCATTTCTTTTTCCATTTGAAGAGTATTTTAATAAAATATGTATGAGAAGCACAATTTAAAGTAATTCTTTAAAATATAAAAATAAAGTTTCCAAATAGCTGACATTGAATTTTTTTAAAGATTAATCAACAATAAAACCTAATACCAATCACCATTCTAATTTCAAGAATCACTAATTTTTATATAATTTGTTTGTATTCTAACATTTACATTCACTCTCAGGATTCGGTTAGTTTTTTTATTAACTTTGTTAGTTAAACACAATGTTTTTACATGCATTTGTTCAACACTACATTTTTTCTTATTTGTATTTTAATTTTTAACATTGCTTGTAACTTAATATACTTTATATTCCATTGGTAAAAAGTACTTGGTTTGAAATATATAGTTTGATAAGAATTTCAAACAATAGATGTTATGCATGCTTTGGAAAAAAAAGAATTTTGTTGCATCATTCAAAATAAATGTAATGTTAATTTATGGATTTTCAGTTTTAAAAGAAATATTATTTTTAACACTCGGATACTTTCGATACCAATATCTACAAAATATAGCAGATTCAATTAATTTTTAAGCAAAGATATTATTCCAGACAACATATGTCATAAATAGAATCTTTTATGCAATTTATTAATTTTATTATAATTGCAAAAATATCTTTAGAGACATATTATGTTGTTCAGATATAAATATCGAATTATTAAATGCATGGCTTGTGTAGTACTTAATTAAATAAAATGTCCAATTACAGAAACAAAAGTGATCAATTTAGTATCAAAACATCAGTGAAAAAGTTCATCAAGAAAATGATATTCTATATCTAATATAAATTTAATAACATTTTATTTTCATAGCAGACAATATTAAGAAAAGTAATTTATTGACGATTCAAGGAAGAATATGGATTTAACCTTTCAGTTATAAAGCTTTATGCAAAATGTACTTGTATATTGACAAGTGTGTAAGTTCACATTAAGAACTTGCAGACTGATCTCTTAAGAACACATTATTCAATTAAATTTTCTTAAAGCACATTAAATTTAGTTTAAAGGGAATTAATATATTTAATATTAAAAATTTTGAACACTTATTATGATAACAATAAAATGATTGCTTCTATATCATTAGTATTATAGTAGTATATTTACTGGCAGGAAAACATAGAGTAAATCTGAAAATAATTTAAGTATGATTGAATACATTTTCATGATACTCATAAACGCAAGTATCATTTTTTGTTCTTAATATGTTAGATTGAAGTCTTATAATTAAAACCATTTTGTGTAATTTTTTCATTCCACTTTTATTAATAATACTTTTCCATAAAGGTATGCAATGCAGTATGTTTTTTTATTTGATTTTTGTTGACAGGAGTTGAAAGTTTGGTTTTTGCTTATAAAAAGTGATCATGCAACCATTTTCTTATATAATCATAATTTTGTTACTATAAAATTTGCTGTTTTATGTCTAACAGTGATGAATTTTTAAATTTGGGATTTACCAAGAGATGATATTGCAATTTCATTCATGCAAAAAAAGTGTTTGAATTATATTATTACACAGAAAATACTTTATATATAATTTTGCTCATCAGCACACTAGATGTCTTACACAATCTATAGAGTAAATGGAGGATAGTAATGCAAAATAAATGCTAAGAGGCACTGTCAAAAGAATTTGAGATTCTTATATATAGATTTTATATGGCATCACACGCAATATAAAACATGTTTTCTACTGTGTCAAATGTTATCCTTCATTTTATGCTTCCCATTAAATATCATTCTTAATAAATTATATCCTTTTCTTTTAATGTAATTACATTTTACCTTTTTTGCCATTTTACCTTTCTTTTAATACAATTACATTTTACCTTTTTTGTATTTATATTTACAAGATATTTTGTATTGAAAATGCAGAAAACGTATGTTTTTAAATATCACTATTTGTATTTATTTGATATTTTTATACTGAAATATATATAAAAAATTACACTATTACAGTGATAATTGCACAAATATGGCACAAGAAATAAGTGGCATATTTTTAACAAAATTGTACTTTAATTATGATTTTTTTTTTTTTTTAACTTATCATGAAATAAATAAATTCTCGTTGAAATAAAATTTAACTGTTTTTTAATCTTTTCAGATTTCATTTTCAATATTATTAATATTGCTTTTTTTAGGAATTATCAAATATATATATATATATATATGTGTGTACATTACTATTAAAATGTAATACTTACTTTCTTTTATGAATTTATAAACAAAACTTAAAATTTATGCTGGACTATTTTATTTATAAATCATTTTCATAAATTACATTTCTATTTTTTTTTTTTCCCAACTTTTTCAGAAATAAAAAATTATGTTTTTTTTTTTTTATTTTTTTTTTTTTTTTTTTTTTTTTTTTTTTTCAAATAGGATTTAAAATTTTCACTTTTTTATTTAATTTTCAAAGCAAATTTTTTTCCTATAGCGTTTTTCAACTGGATTAAAAGGAAATATGATAAACATTATCTAAAACTGTCATTCCTAGTCCTCATAAATATTACAAGGCAATCTTAATCCTTCTTTTATAAAATTCGAATAACCATACCCATTATGTCTTGCCTTTCAGAAAAATTTTTCATACATAGTAGGCTGTATTCATGTGCTGGGAAAACAAGGAAAAAAACTCGGAAGCTTTCGAACCTTGTCTCTGTAGACATACAGATAGCAGAATCATAACATTTCTCTCTTTAGCTCAATAATAGCTAATATCAAAGTCAAAAACTTCTAGTCAAAATAGTGCAAATGAAACATAAACCCATAAAATCATTTTTTTTTTTTACAAGTAATCATTAATCAACTACTGCAAAAAATGTATTTCTTAAATTTTTTACTTTATAAATTGTAAACACACTGTATATATATATAGAGAGAGAGAGAGAGAGATTATTGATAACAAGAATAAAGAATTTATAACAATATATATGATTAATTTAAGCTTATATTTCGATATGTAATTGCAGAGATCAGTCAATTCTACCCAAAAACAAAAAATTAAAGCTTTGTATGAAATTTTAAACAAAGATTTTTTCAAAGTCTTCACCACACCTACATAAACTTCTGATATGATTTTTTTAAATATTTTTGTTTTATTTTAAAACTAATTAATAAATTCAAAAAAATGAAAAAGTAAAATTAAATTTATTTGTATTGAAAATTTTGTAAAACTTACATATTTTTAATTTGAAAATATGATTTGATTCATTAAAAAAGTTAATTTAATTATTACATGAATAATATTAACATGTTTGAAAAATATTATTTTTAGCTTAGAGGTTCTAAAAATTAAATCATTTACTCCAGCTAATTATAGCTATTATATTTGTATATGTTACCATATTATTTGACTTTTTATTATTAATAATAATCTACATCAAAAATGTAATATTTTGGATAATTAACAAACAATGCAAGTTTCAATTCAAAATTTAAGAGATAAATATGTTTTAATAGACTTTTTATGAGCAGTTTGGGTATTGATGATTTGACTTTCTGGATAATTTAACTTTTAAACATTCTATTACTTAAGTTAAATAACCCTTTCTTATACTAATAATTGTATTAATAGATAAAAGTTATTACCACTGCAATGCCATTATAAACAAAAGTAAATTTTTTATGTTTTCAAAAAATCAAATTGATTTATTAAGATTAATGGAATTTAGATATTTTTGTAGAAAATAATATCAAATAATATTTTAAAAGCTTTATTCATTTTTTATAGATAAACTATTTTAAAGGAAGGTTCATGGCATTTAATGCATAATCTAAAAAACACAGGATAAACTTCTATTAAAATTAAAAGCAATATTACAGTTTTTTTGATTAAATGAAATTTTTTATTATTTACTTAATTCTATAATATTAATATAAATGTCAACATAGTAGTATACATTTCTAAATAATTTAAACTAAATTTTAATTCTCTATGCCCATGTTTCAACTTGATATCGTTTTGCATTTTCTAAACTCTGCAAATATTTCAAACTCTTCTCATGATCTAATTTGTGCTCCTCAAAAATTTTCAGAAAAGCCTCCTTAACACCTTGAGGCATTTGTTTTGCATTACCAGCAATGTATATATAAGCTTCTTGATTATGAACTAGGTCCCAGATTAAATTGCTACTTTCAGCTATTTTATGTTGAACATAGATCTTATCTTCTTGATCACGAGAAAAGGCTGTGAACAATATAAGCATATTTTTCTTTGATAAATCTTGCCAAGTTTCAAAGCAGAGAAAATCCTTAGATTTGTATCGACAACCAAAAAAGAGATAATTGCTTCCAATTTGTTTACTAGATCGGTATTCAGCAAATGACCGAAAAGGTGCACAACCAGTACCAGGTCCAATCATTATAATTGGACTATCAAATTTAGGTAAAGTAATTGAACCTTTTTTTGTATAAAAAGGAATTTTAGTTCCTTCTTTTAGATTAGTTAGCCAGGTGGAACAAAGTCCTTTCCGAGGCTTTTGCAAACGAGTTCTATACTTTACCAGTGCAACCAACAAATGAAATTCACAGGGATGAGCAACAAGAGAGGAAGCAATTGAGTATGATCTGGGACGTATTACAGGAATCATATCAAAAAAGTATTCAAATGGTACATATGGAGTTGTATGTGGAAAATCAAGTAGTACTTCAAGGATAGTACGCCTTGGCCTATTACAATAAGAAAAAAGTTCTTCTTGACCTTCAGGGGTGGTAAATTCTAAAAGTTTTTCTTTTTCAGTTTCATCTTGACTAAAATAATGAAAAAATTCAAAAAACGATCTTCTAGGAATGCTCATTATATCAAAATATTTAGTGACATATTCTCTGACTGTGCAAGGATAAGGAGATATTTTAGGAAGTGGTAGGAGTGGATCAGAAGGAATTAATACAAACTTTGTATCCAATGGCACTTTTAAAAGGGACAAAAATTCTTCAACTTCTTCTGGGGGATTTTCTGGCCATACAACAGCAACGTCTCCAGGATCATAAGTAACTGTTGAATCAATGCCAAATTTAATTAAATAAACATCTTGAAAATGATCGGTTGAAGTCTCTCTTTTAATTGATTTTAATGAGGCAATTTGATATTGTTGTTTGATGGGCGTATAATATAAATCGTCAACTTCAACATCTGATAAAAACTTAACTGAAAATTTAGGAGGAAGCGGTACATCTTCTTCTATATAATTTGAGGTTATATCGTAAAACGAGGATAATGTATTTTTCAATTTCAACAACCAAGGATCAAGAGCTGCATCATATCCTAATTCATGTTGATCATCAGCAAGAGTTAGAGGCAATAGTTCTGTTGCACCTAACTGCAGCAAACGCTTATTTAACTTTTTAGCTACAACATTAAATTTATCATATGATGAGTCTCCTAATCCAAAAACACAAAAATTCAAAGCATTCAATGAATTAGTGGGAAGATTTTTACGTAAAAGAAATCGCCAAAATGTCCGCATATTATCGGGAAATTCCCCATTACCAGTAGTGGAACACACAAAAATAATTACTTCTTCCTCCAATAATTTAGTAATAGGATAATTGTCAATATTCTGAACATCAGATTTTAGCCGCATTCTTGTAATTATTCTGCCAATACGTTCGGCTACATCCTCTGAATTTCCTGTTTGTGTCCCAAATAATATAGTAATTTTTGGTGAATTCATCGCTCTTTTAAAACAATATTTTTAAGTAAACAATTGAACGAAATGTATAAAGATCAAAGCATATACAACAACGTGAATTTGTTTTGGTTTACAGCTGCATTGTCTGCGATGCTGGTATTTCTGATAATCTAAATCAACATTACTGATTTCCTCTTTTACTTTTTGAAGAATTATTTTGTAGGTACTCCACTCTGTGACTTATCCATAAATTTATTTTTAGTCAGTTTGAAGTTAAAAATACTTTCACAGTTTAATATAATATTGCTAAGGAAAATTTATATTACTCTTACTATAGTAATTTATTTTATCAAATCTGAAGTATTTTTAATTTCCATTTTATTAGGAGTAAATTATATGAATGAACATATGACGTGTTTTCATTGGATTAAAAGTTTGGCTCATTTAGAACCTCTATGCTCACACATAAATGCGAAATCAACCAGGATCTCTAATTAAATTCTCCTAGAACCGGAAGAGTCAACCTTTTCAAACTTAAATGGTTCTTCTTATTCTCATTATTGTCAATATTTTTAACTGCCTGTTATATGAGCCCACAGTGTGCAAATAAACTATGAAAAGTTTACAGATTTTCTAATTATTTAATTTTTTAAGACAATGTCAATTAAACAGTTATACACTGTACGTGAGAATAAATAACGAAATGAACAACTAGAAAGCTACATTCCTGTCTATGATAAAAGGCGGATTAAATATTATAATTCAAGAGAACATTGCTTTTATAATTTCACAAGTTGCACTAACACAGAAAGATAATAAATGTTTAATCAGCTAAAGAGTAGAAAACTAATTGGAAATTGTATAGAAGAAACGAAAAAATTATATAGGGAAATTTTACAGTAGAATTTTTAAATGGATCAAATTTATTTAATAAATAAAATTATAAAATCAGTAGTGAATATGTTAACCAATTTTAAAAGTGTTTAACTTTGACATAAAATTGCTCTCTATAACTGTGATTTCACTCTACTTACTTGCAATTTAATAAAGTTGATAAATCATTTTTTTTTATATACTCTACAACTAGTACTGACAATTTTTTCTTCTTTTTATTACCATTTTTAAGCTATTAAGGATACATATATCGAATGAATGAAATTAATAGAAATTTGTGCATTGCAGTCAAAAGTAAGCATCTGGTTTTTTTTTCCTACAACATTGAAATGCTTATCTATATTTTATCGAAATAAATGCCATGCAGATGCCACGATAGAAGAATAATCACGATTACGTATATGTATTCGAATTTCTTAATTAGAGCATTCTAACCGCTGTGTCAATATTAACTGTCACGATAAAGTCATTCTCGAAAGTATTAAAATATAGTTATCTAAGACTTTTGGGTTGCTTAATGGCTTAAAGAACTCTCAAATTTGTGCCTAATTAAGTAAGCCTCTTCTCTTTGTATTGAAAATAAATACATTTTCTCCTCATGTTATAAAACTCTAAAGATCTATTAGATTAAAAATTGCAAGCCATATTAGCAATTTAGTTGCTTATGTACTTACGGATAATTTTTAAGTCAAGTAAAAAGAATATAGAAGCAAGATTTCATTAATATACTAACATTAATTCCGATATAAAGGTATACAGTAACCTCAGCTAGAAAAAATTTATGCGCAATTTCTTCAATATGCACACAGAAAGATGGAATTCATTATCGTAAATGGATATTGGATAAAGGGAGGTAGATGTTGAGTTTCTACTTTTTGCGTGCATTTCTATAGTGGGGAGACGTTGCAAGAGAGTTTTCCATGTTTCCTTCTTTGGAACACCAAAACATAGCTCCGCAATATCTTTGAAAAATATGCTGGAGAGTTCTGGGGATATTAATGTCTTACTATAGTATTACACACTATATTAAAATTGGTTAGTTCTATGTTTAAATATGGTTACTAAACACATATTTATTTTAAAATACATATTTAAAAATGAATGTAAATGTAGTTATAAACATGCACAGCTATGATAGATAAGGAAATAATGTTATTTAATTTTGTTTTTTAATTAACAACCCATATCAAAATTTTTTATAAAATTAGAAAACCCTATTAAAAGACATAGTAGTCTCATTAGCAGTTAAAAAATTAAAACTATTTTACAATTTAATATTTATGTGAAAAACTAATTTTTGAGATTCCATCAGTTCGAATGTATTAATTAATAGAACAAATCATTATCTAGATTAGTATCAACTAGGATGAAAATTAATTTTAGTTGATGCCATTATAAGACTAGTTAGACTTTCTTGAATTATGTGTTCCATAAATTTTAGTTTTGAATATTGTATCTTAAAATCATAAGATGGTGTAAGTAATATTTTGAATATGACAGCAGGTTTAACAAATATATGATAAGCAAGAATTCGACTTTCTGAAGAAAAAACAAGAAATTATCACTTACTTAGTACTTCAGTACTAAATTATTAAAATTACTTGCTCATTACATTGTCCTCTTTAGAGAATTTGTAATTATTAGTTTCAAATAAGGGATTAAAAACAAGAATCCTGACATTGCATTGTGGATAGGAAACAGCTCGAAGCTGTTGTAAGACTTTTACAAAATGTAATGCGTTTTTATTAGTTTACATTTTAAAAGAACTTGGATTGAACGTTCTGCTAGATATTGACTGTATTCACATGTCATAAAGAATTAATACACATAAAATCCTCATTTACGCATCCCAACAAAAATGCATAATGCAGAAAATAAACATTCATTTCTTTTAACAACTGTGATTTGATTCGAACCAGAGACCTTTCAAATCAAAGAATGTTATCGAATCATTAAATCAGATTTGAAACTATTTCTTCGGTAGATAAAATCGAATTCGGAGTTTAAATTTTCATATGCTCATGTAGATTTCATCAACCATACAAATCAGACGATTTCTTTCATTTAACATTTACTACGCAAGTAAAAACTTGTCCTTTTACATATAATGGCCTATACGAACAATAACAACTATATATTAATTGTTTTGCCATGAATTATTGAAAACTTATTTTTAATAGAACAAAATTTTAAAATAAACCTTAAGATTTGTGCTGTGTAATATCTTCAATTTTATTGAAGTCCAAGTGGCATTCGAATGTCCCTAACCCACCCACTTATATAACACCCATGATAAATGATTGATTTTTACAGTGACAAACTAACTATATGCTTTGCAATTTTTTCTTGAGCAGATTTTTAAAAATTTTGTCTCAGATTGTAAATTTTGATCACTAGTTTCTTGAGAATTATCTAAATTGTTTGTTAAATATTACCAGACCTCCACTTTCAAATTTAACAGAATGTAATACTGAATTATGAAAAAAATTAATTATTTTTCTTTTTATGATGTTTTGTTTTCCTATTTCTTGAGATAACTTTAACAATGTTCAATGGATTTCTTGTTGGGAAACCTGGTTGTGATTAACTTAAAACCCAAATTTTGACATAGCATTTTAAGAACGAAACAATTTTGTATGTGATTACAGAAATACTGCTCGTTCTGAGCTACAAATCAAAACTTTAACACACGTTCGATGACCGAAAATCTCAAAACTATTTTATAAGACATTCATAACAACCATAGTAAATTGGTTTCCTGTAACCGTTTTGATAAATATAGGCTGGATTCCAAGGTTGCAAAGAAAAAATCTCGGAACATTTCTTCCTAAGAACTTTATTTCAACAAAATGCACATGCAAAAAGTTCAGATCTGATATCAATTTCTTGCTGTTGAAAAGTAGATTGAACCGGAATCATCTTAATATTCTGTTTTATTCGCTAAATCTTGTTATATATTTTCCTCTTTTATAGCATACTAATCCGATGCAGATTAATAACTATATCCGTATCATAAAAGGAAAACCACTGATATAAGTTAAATCTTTAATTTTAGTCCCGCCATCTTTGTTTTACATGCACCATCTATCACCAAAATATCTAGGGATATAACTAACGTTATCATAACACATTTATGGATGATAATTTGTCTCTAAAACATCATCTCAATATTGGCTGAAAATTTAACATTAAACGAATACGTTACAAATGTAAATTATTATGTATTTTAAATGTTTAGACTCTCACTTTATTTCTGAAATCATCATAGCCTGGTTGCGAATGTGCCGCTTACGTGTCTAGAAAATAATAGATTTAAAACCTAATCTAGTCAAAGACGATGGTGTCGAGAAAGCTTATCTTTGCTAAAGATTTCTAATGCCTCATTGTTTTTCCACTGATATGGTGTGACATCGAGAAGATAGTGACGAATAAGATATCGATCTCGTCACTTAACCATGACACAAAATAAACAGGTGGATATAGCGACTGTTGTCGATGGAATCATCAAGATCTATATAAAATCATTATCTAACCCAATAGCATGTAAATTGATAATCTCATTTCACCATGCTTTTATTTTTGCACATAACATGTTTTCAATGATTTAGATTTGAAGAACCTATTTATTTGTTTCTACAGTTTAATATCTTTTTTCACTGTATAACTCATAACAAGTTAAAAGTCATTCATTTAAAAATAAAGGATATATTATCAGCATTGTAATACCTTCACTCATTTATTAAAAAAAGAAATAAAAATTTAACAACTTGTTTTGAATTAAATGGTAGAGTGTTTCACTACTGTTGACATAGTTAACAAATTTTTATCATTTCAATGCTATAAGCAATCTGAACATAAGATAAAAACAAATAAAGAAAGAAAATTACAGTTTTCATAATATATATTTATTTGGTAATGTTTTTCATAAAATTGATTTTATAAATACTGATAATTTTACTATGAATCTTTTAAACAGTTTAAAAGGAAATAATGAACACTGAAAAAAAATTGTTTTTAAATATCCATTTTTTTTCATTGTTAAATAAAATTATTTGTGTGTTTAAGAATACCAAATTTAAACTAATTTTATGCATGAAATTATAAATAAATATCAAGTACGATTTATTTACGAAATTTTGTAATTTATTTATTTTAAATGTAATGAGCATTATTTTAATCTATTGTCACCGTTCACCTTTTGCGCATGAAAGCAAATTGGAACAGAATTTATGAGATAAAATGGATTTATCCAGCCTTTGCTGGGAATCAAACCTTTGAACAATTGAAGTAAAGGCTGGACCCTATTGTTAAGCTATCAGTTTGCCACAATAAACACAGAAATTTACCTCTTTAGCATTTACATGATACTCTATTATGGCATATTAAAACAATTTAATTACTTAATCTGGAAAAAAAAACTTTTTATTAAATTGCTCTACCAACACATTTATTAGTTTTTCCTACCAAGGAAGAATGGAAAAACAGCACGATTGAAATAAAATGCAATGATCTTATCTGGTTTACTGATGGATCAAAAAAAGGCAACCTCTCAGGACTGGGGGTCTATGGCGTGGCACCAAGATTCAGTCTTTATAAAGAGTTTGGGGAACATGCCACTGTCTTTCAGGCGGAGGTTCTTGCTATCACCAACTGTCTGCAGATAAATTTAAAGAAGGGCTACCAAAGTAAGCGTATTCTTATCTTCAGCGACAGTCAGGCTGCATTGATGACTCTCTACTCATTCCAAGTCAAATCAAAAATTGTAATGGAATGTAAAAATCTCCTTAAGGAACTGGCAAATGGGAATAAAATTATTCTTATTTGGGTGCCAGGGCATATAGGAATAGAAGGTAATGAAAGAGCTGATGAACTTGCAAAACAGGGATCCTCTTTCAGTCCAATAGGAATGGAACCCTTTTGTGGGATCAACATGAAGACTACAAGGAAGGCCATTCAAAAATGGGAAAAACAGGAGATGAACAAAGTTTGGCGTGACTCTCCTGGACAGAAACATGCAAAAAGTGTGATTTTCAACTCATCTGAGAAAATTGCATCTGAAATTCTTAGGCTCTCAAGATTGAAGACTCAAGCAATTGTAGCCTTCATTACTGGGCACTATCATTTCAGGAAACATCTTCATACAATGGGGCTTTTTAAACAGGAACCAATTTGTAGGAAATGCCACGCAGGGGTAGAATCAGCTCATCATATCCTATATGAGTGTGATGCTCTTGCCCTTACAAGATTCACTACTCTAAATAATCCATATCCTAAAGAGTTACACCTAAACTCCATTGAGGGCCTATCAGACTTTATAAACAAAGTAGGTGACCCAAGACAATGGAACTAGGAAAAAATTAGGCTTGGAGCATGGTACAAAATGCAACAATGCAGGGATGCCACATATCTGACAAGCTGAAGAAGAAGAAGAACACATTTATTTTTTAAATAAAAATGCGTGTAATAAATAAATAAACATCACGAAAAAAAGAAATCAGAATACTTTAAAGTGCCAATTGGGGCAACTTTAACTTCCTTGACTTACTTCGCAAGAAACTAAACTTGTTTTAAAGCGATTGAATGACAAAAGACTACAAAAAATATGCTTAATAATTAAATTAAACGAAGCTAAGTTTCCTGACTTTTATAAATTTCGTATAAAGTTCTTAGTCACTAAGGCCAGATAAAGATTCATTTTCTTAAAAAAAAGAAAGAAAAAAAAAACTATTATTTGTGAAAGTTTAATTATTTCGTGTCGTGCGATTTGTAAAAATTAGTAAATAAAAATATTGATTTAACAGTTGATAAAAAAATGGATTTTTCACAAATAATATTTTCAATACAAAAAAGAAAATATGAAATTAACAATTTGAATTTTCTTATCAAATGATTGTGATAGGTGGCCAGTGTAAAATGTAATTAATGTACAATGTAAATGTAATTAATTAGTATAAAAGTAATTAATGTACAAAATGAACTTGAAATAAGGATGTAGAAACACGCTCTTCTACTTCTCTTAATTTTAGACACATTTTTCTTTTAATAAATTAATATCTTTTAATTGTTTAGGATTTGAATTCAGTAAAGGAAAGTTACTCTAGTGAATAAATATATCAATCAAAAGCAGTAAATATGTCTTAATAAGTATTGTAGAGTGAATATATAATTTATATTCTTTGTACTTTTTTCGAATTTTTTTTAAGAATTTATTTGTTAATAAAATTATATTTAAAGACAATATTATTTATGCCAGCCAATGACTGAACGGTTAGCGTTCCTGAGTCCTGGGCAGTTGTTCCTGGTTTCGAATCTGGGTTTGAGCTTGGACGTTTCCTTTATCTTTCTCTGTATCTTTGTTCTTTTTTTCTTCTGCGATAGTGGATAACTGTGGCCCGCCCTATAAGCGGGTTTGTGGTGGTGTGACGTGGGCAATGCTATTCGTACCTCCGTGACTAGGTTCACAGGTGCCCACTGGGTAACTCTAAAATGAGTAGCAGTTTCCGGCCTTATTGTGGGCGGAGGGCCCAGTCAACCAGTGCCTCGCCATTAGAAAAAAAATATATTATTTATCATTTTTACTTTCACCAGTATATCCCGTCGAATATCAAAGACGATTTAAAAAAAACTTTCTAAATGTTATATGTAATGATTTTTGCAAGAAAATAAGAAGTAAATTTAAAACATTTCACTGGATTTTACAAAAATCTTAATAAATGTATACATATGAGTGTGATAATATAGATTTTAACGTCATTTTTTTAAAGTGATTCAAAAACATAATTAAATTGCTTTCAGAAATATGAAGACAATTTTTAAAATTTCAAGGGATGAATAAACTGAATCTCTTTAAGTAATAATGAAACTAAATTTATCGTTTATTTCATGAATTTTAATATCAAAACTAATTATTTATTAAGAAATTACAATTTATGTACGAATTAATTTTATTTTCATATATATAATTAACAAATATTATAGAGGAAGGAATGGAAATAATATATATTTCAATCATATGTAATTATTCAAAATGAGCAAAACATATCACAGAATTTTAAAATTCAGTTGTAAAAGTACACCCTTCGAGCAGAAATCAATATTAAGCTAGGAAAAATATTAACTTCAAATTTAATATGATATTTAAAAAGAGCGCCTTCCGTTTTTGAACAGAACACCTTCTCAAGACTTGGCTCATAGATGGCAGCACCATTTGGGTCTTCGAATTCAGATATAAGAAGACAAGGAAGACCTAAGGCCTGACTCCTACCATACCCCCAGGGGTATTAATTTGGAATATGGAGGACATTGCTACCACGACATATTTTACGTGCCCCAGTTGCTAATAGTGAACACGACGGTCTTTAGTTGGCGGGGAATCGAACCCACAACCTTGCGATTACGAGATTGTCTCCCTAACCAACTAGGCTACCATGGCCCTTCGTAGGAATTACTTAAATTTAATAGCAAAATGTAAAATTAAATTAGAAGTTCTGAATCTGTCCAATTTTTAAAAAGTAAAATTATTCTCAATTTAAGATAATTTTTTTTAAGCTCACAATACTTGATTATGTGAAAAATAATTTTTGCTCAACTTATGATGAAATAAAGCAGGAATATTTAATATATTTTAAAAGAAAGAAGTAGTATTTATATTAAATAACATATCATTAAGTAAATATATTAAGCAATATACAAATAAAAATATTGCTGGGTTGAGTTACTCCTAAAAGATTACCCAGTTCTGATTCAAATAAATCTTTCAATCAAAAATAAAAGGAGTTCAAATTTTATTTATTATTAAATATATATTTTAAAAGAAAGAAATTTATTTAAAAACATATTAATAATTTCAAACATTTATGCTCGAATAACTTTTATTCATTTATACAAAAATTTCAAAAGATAATTAAGGTTCTCCATGCTCTTTGGAGGAGAAGTTTTCAGGTTCGATTACAACCACTATTAAATCACGGAAATTAAATAATATATTTCTGTTTTCTACACACAGGTCTCTCAAAGTAAGTGCTCGGGAGTTTTCCAGAATTTTCCCTTGTGGCACGTGGATGGCATGGTGTCTATCTACTAAACATTCTCATCGAAAGCTAAATTTTCAATGAATATATAAATAAATAAATCTAACAATTGCTTTGAAACATCAAATCTACAACATTTTTTGTAATTTACAAGGGGTTCGAACCCATATCAACTAAATGAAAAAATGCATTCACATAAACTTCAGAAACTACGCGCAATCTCTGTCGTACAAATGCCCTTCGTGGTAAACCCTACTATGGAATGTCATTATTTTTATGTTCTGTAATTGATTCCTTTTAAAAAGTCCACATATATTCCAATAAATTTACATTGTCTGTTCTTTTGACATGTAATTTAAGAAGCAATTAAATTCTCTTATTATTTTTCGTAATTTAAACTTAACTATATCCATGCATTCTTAAATTATTCAAACCTATGTAAAAAAAAAAAAAAAAAAAAAAAAAAAATGTTACACAATTTATTTGACTTGAAATAAAGCTAGCGAAATTATGTCTCTTAATAACAAATTTTCATGACATATTTTGTTAAGCAATTTAAGAGATAAAGATTGTTTGTGGCAACTTCCAGAGAAAATATCAAACTGTTATTCAATTAATTAATTTATTCGAATGAATCTAGAATTCAACTATCGAGTATTTTTCATAGTTTGGAGGATTATAAAAATGTTTCTTTATAATAAAAACTTTATAAAAATCATTTTCAAAACATATTAAAATACTTTTTTTTAAGAGAAAATTATTTTTCAAGCTATTCATTTGAAATTATAAACATATTCAGCATATTTAATAAAACTTAAAAATTGCAAAATAATTATGAAGCATGGTGTTTAAAAATATAATCAACTTTATAAATAAGTAAAATTTTAAAAAATAGTTCCAATCATTAATTTATAGCTTATCTGTGTTCTTTCTATAAAATTTCATGTTTAACTGACTAATCATTGATTTCCTATTAACTGTCATTCGTTTCTATAGATCAAGTAAAATTTTAATAATATGTGAAATCTTATATATGAAGAATTTTACTTATTTTTCGAACAATATGAGCAATTAAAATGAAGTATTTAATTTTATTTGCAATTTATATTATTTTAAATTTATTGTCCTAAAACATTACGAAAAAGATTCTATTTTTATTATAACGGATATTTTGCACACGGATATAGATGTCTTCGCCTAAATCCAACACGTTTGGCATATTGATAGTAAATTGAGTAAACGAATCAACGGATAGTACAAAATAATTCCTAACATTATTTAGGTAGCGCGTCAGCTGATGGCTGGTGAAACAGGAGAATTCGAACTGAGAGCACTAGTTTAGACTCTGTCGTCATCAGCGCACATTGTTACGTCATTTGATTCTCTCCAAAGTATAGTAAAGGTCGGAAGCGAGATAACAGGTTTACCAGAAGATCACGCTTTGGCGAAGTTGGCTCTTTGAAAGAAACTTTAATCTCGCTAAATAATTTCTTTTTCAGTGAATGAATAGATTGTGAAATATTTACTTTTGCGAAGTACCAGGTGGTAAATAATTTTTTATTTGACAAAAGTGAAAAAAATTTTCATTGCTAAAAAATGTTGCCTTTTTTTTCAAACATATTATATTTAGCAGATAAATAAGTAGGTATTCTGTTCGCAAATTACTTTCTGAAGGAAAGAGCAGGATGACAGTGTGGCAAAATTCCTAACATTA
>JAPDSC010077471.1:0-15243 GCA_026290005.1 Latrodectus geometricus | reverse complement strand
GTAGTTATTGTATATTATGTTTTCGTTGATTATAATGTGGTTACAAAGGACTTTACTTAATAGCATATTGATTCAACAAGTACCATTTGTATTTAAGAAAGTAGATCTTCTATTAACATAGATTTCGGTGTTATACATTAACTCCATTACGTCGAAGGGTTCTGAATCCTAAAGAGTCGTCAAAGTTACTGAATTAATAATCAATCTTTAATATTCTGCTCAACACATTGGGACGTCAACAAAGGCATAGATCATTGTAAGTGCTTAAAGTCTTGCAAGATTTGACTCCGGTCCAAATAGCTCTTCAATCAAGATAAATTTCATTCAAATCAAAACAAATATTGAACCCAAGCAGTCAAATAATAAACAAAGGTCTC
This sequence comes from Latrodectus geometricus, assembly GCA_026290005.1. NCBI lineage: Eukaryota > Metazoa > Arthropoda > Arachnida > Araneae > Theridiidae > Latrodectus > Latrodectus geometricus. The sequence goes on along the minus strand of JAPDSC010077471.1, from coordinate 14,866 downwards.
ATTTAAGAAGCCTCAACCAAAGTTAAAAACGGAATTTACTAACATAATAACACACACACAAGAATTACTTTCCTAGGAACTTACATATAATATTTAATTATTTTAATAAAAATGTAAAAAAAATTTAATTATATTAATAAAAATGTAAAAAAAAAATGTACAGCCTTAAAATATCTAAGCTCAATTCTTTTGAGTTATAAAATGTAATAAACTAAGTACCAAACATTTAAGTAGAATTTTAATTTTTTGAAATGTGTTTCAAATTTGGTCAACATGAATGCATATCGGGTATTTAATGATATTTTTATTGTGAAAAATCATTACAATGTCATTGAGTCAATAGTTAGATCAATCCTAATAATTTATTTTTTTATTTCTAATGGTAGGCCCCCTTGAGAAAGTAAGTACATTAGCCCATTTGTCGCAACAAGGCCGGAAACTGCTACTCATTTTATCGTTACCCGGTGGGCACCATTGAACCAAGTAACGAATGTACGAGTAGCATCGCCCACGCCACACCACCACAAACCCGTTTATTGGGCGGGCCACATTCATCCATCATCTGTGGAAAGAGCAAGAAACACAGAGAGAGAGAAAGTATACCTCCATGCCCGAGCTGGGGTTTGAAACCAGGTCCTCCCCATCCGTAGTCAGTTATGCTAACCACTAGACAGGTTGGGCAGCTCAATCCTAATTATTATATCAATATTTTGATAGAGCGTTATGGACATCCTAATAGGCAAAGTTTATAGTAAAATTGTTTGACAGCTATCAAGTATAAGGCCTTGCTTAAATATGAGGGTGGTAAAAACTATAAAACTCACAAGCATTCTCCTCTATAAATATGTACGCAACAAGTGAAAATGTAACTAACTGCCGTTCTTCAACAATGATTAAGATTGGATCCATGACCACCTTTTACAATGAGCGCAGAAATAGTATTAAATTACGACCATTGAACTACATAATAATATGTTATAAAAACATTATATTATTTTAAGGAAAGGCATTTTATTCTCAAATAATTTTTAAGTTTCAGAATAAAATAAAAATCAAGGTAAATTACAAGTGTATCATTCTAAATACATTCTAATTACAAGTGTATCATTCTAGTTACATCGTATAAAAATGTATCAATAACACAGTACGTCTTTAGCATTCAAATTATATCAGGTAAAATTTGATAATGTAAAATTATACTCGCATTTTTCAAATATTTTCATTTACACCTTTTTTTAACTTTTGTCACAAGAAATTATGTTGTGCATTACTTGTTTGCAGGTTTTCTTTTGTATTAATGTTTGGAAATAAATGAAGTTTTATTTAACTAATCTAAATACTATAATCAAAAAGTAAAATGACAAAGCTTTAAAGAAATTGAGGAAAAAATAAACATTTATTGCATAGTAAATATTTTACCATTCTTAGGTAATAAAAGTTTTATACATATATATTTTTTATTTTTTTTAACTTATAAACGCACGCATAAAAATGACTACTAAGCTATGCAAATATTACAATATAATGTTTGTAAAATATTATGAAAAAAAAACTAATAAATAGTCAATGGATTAATTTTTAAGAAATAAAGTCCTTGAAAGGAGATAAAATAGATGAACAAGAGTTATAAATTTACATTTTTGTAAGAAAATGGCATTTACTATTGTAACCAAATAATATTTTAAAATATTTAATATTTATAGAGGATGTTAACCAAGACTCCGAAAAAATTTAAGAATAATTTATGAGATGGGAATAAATGTGCATGCAAGTATAAGAAACTGAAATTCTATGAGATATTCAGTAAAATCTGAAAATGTTTATGCATAAAAAAGATTGAGAAATTAGAAATAAGAAAAGTTAGCGAAGAATTAAAATGATATTTATTTACAATTTGGCCAAAATGAATAGTGGAATAATGCAAATATGATAAAAATTAAATAAAAACATTAATCAATAAAATAGCTATGAAATGATTATCTGATACGTAAGAAAAGGATTTCAAAATGTGGTACTAAGTTAAATGTTATCAAGGTTAGAAAAATGAAAAATATTAACAAAAATAGATGCTGATCGAAACAGTTAAAATATATTGAGGTTCTGAGTTGATCTTACACCTAGGGAATCGTTTGGTTTATTAATTCATTATTGACAAACTTAATAGGTTACATGAGATAAAAATGTTATTTGTTTGGCAGAAGAAATGCGTTTTATTCAGCCTCTGGGTACAAAAAGCAAAAAACAAAAAAGTTTGTGAATCTGAGAAAAACAAATGAAAAAGGTGTTTCATTAAAAGAAAATCACTTATATTGGAATGAGTTTATTTTCCTCAGATGACCATGAATATTGAACACCTTTAAAACATCATATCAATGAGGCTATTAATGAGGATCTGGGGTATTTGGTCCCTCTTTTCCATTAGGTTCTTTACAGTTCTTGGAATTTTTATGTGAGTGTGGGGGGTAAAGGTCTAGAAACTCGTCTGCCTAGAATGTCCCAAACATACTCTGTTGGTTTCATGCCTTCAAAACCCACTATCTATTGCATTTGTATGATATCTTCCTCCAAAAAATGTCATTCAACAAGCTAATAAGTGACCTATCATTGTCGTCCATTAATATAAAGTCATCTCAAATTACTTCTACATAAGGGCTACATAAGGACATACCTATATGGGCGACTAGTCGGAGCTCCATTTCGAATGATATGGAGATCATTGTGCTTATCAATGGAGATACCAGCATAGACCATCAATTCCTTACCACCAAATCTGACACATGGCTGAACGAAGGATAGTTTCTATGTCACGTTCCCTCCAGAGGAAAATAAGTCTGTTACAAGGATGAAGAGCAAAATGAGACACGTTAGAGAAAAGAATATTGCTCCATTCATTTCTCCTCCAGTTCAAAACTTCTGTTGGCAACCCTCTACTGGTGTGACGATGCCTTTTGCTGTTAATGTGACACATACCATTGTTCGGTGAGCGTGCAACCCTACAAAGTGAAGGTGGTTTTGAACAGTTTGTGTCTAAACTGTGTTTCGAGTAACCGATTTAAGGTGCTGTTGATGAAGAATGGAATTCATATTTTGGTGTGTCCGAGCCGTTAGCGTTAAATAACGGCCTTCATTGGGCGTATGTACGTCTATAACCTTGCCCTGCTTTTAGCCTGCATTTCCAGTCGCCTAGTTTTAAACCCTGGAAATCACATTTTGTGAAACTCTTGACTGCTTCTGCTACTTCGGATTGTATCTGTCCCTCCTTTAATAGACAAATTATTCGCCTATATATATGACTTCAATGAGATATCGCACTCATCGAAGCAATCAATGTAGATCGTTCTTTTCCATTTTGTATTTTATTAAGGTCAAAGCAAAATATCATTTTCTGCTGCTAAAGCGTCGACTTTCTCAAACACAAAATTTGCATTTGTAAGCATGATAACAGAAAATGAGCTGTTATAACTTGAAGTGTTTTTGGGTTTCACTGTGTACATTTTAAAATTACCAAAATTTTAATTATGATATTGCATATACTTTGACTTATACTATCACAGTTTCATTTTGTATATATAATGAGCAATAAACATACTTTTGTAAACATAATGAGCAAAATTGAAACTCAGATTTCACACACACACATAAAAGTTTCTAATGTTATTATATATTTATAATATAATTAATCTTTATAATATAAACAATTATACCATCAATTCAGAAGTAAATAGTAGTTTATTTTGAATATTGAAATTCGTAGCTTTTTAAGAAAAGTATAACAAAGTCCAAATTTCATGGAACTTTCCTTTAAAAAGAATTATTGTAAGGAAAAATGCCTCAAAATTTACGCTCCGAAAAAAAATAAAATAAAATAAATATAAACATGATTATTGGAATGTTTATTACTTTAAAAAATTCTATATTAGATCTGACTACAATCGATTTTAGTCACGTTTTTTAGTTTCCAATGTATTTTAATGTAAAAACCAAGTGATGTTTTCACGTTACAAGATATTCTTGACCATTCTCCGATGTTTAATTTCGGTTTTGCTTAAGACAACTCTTTGACTTTTTCGGATTGATGTCCTTATAAGGTATTCAAAATGAAATGAATGGTCTACAGTCTCTGGTATCCTTTACAATTTAAATTTATTTGAGATTTACGATGTTTGTTGTGGATAATTATCTTGTTAAAATGTTCAGTTATTTAGTAAGCCTAGTTTTAGTTTTCTTGGAGCAAATTTTAAGCTGATCAAGTAACTATTTTCAAATGAAGTAACCATTTAAATGAAACAAGTGTTAAATACGATAAGGTTTAGATTTAAAGTTTTTCTGTCTTCATAAAGCACCAAAATAAGGCCAATTAATCAGAATGGTAAGAAATTAATTTGCATTTTGGTCTTTCATTATTTTCAATCTTTGGCCATTATTCTTTTATACTTTATATCAAATACTAATAAATTTTGACATAATCTATAAATAGGTTACTATTCCAAAAATTTAAAATTATGTTCTCATATTTTTAGAAGTTGCATTTTCCTTTTAGATTTGTGTATGCACACTTTCTTACGAAATGTCTTTTTATGTAGACCATAACCGTAATGTGCTTCATAACAGTATTTGCATAAACTGCTTTACATGCCATTTAAGAGTTAACTTTTGATATAATAACAATACTTAAAACATTTGCTTGTACATCTCTAACATTCAGTCTAACTTCAATATTTGTAATTTTCTATGTTCATTAGAAATATATATATATATATATATATATATATATATATATTAATACCATTTAATGAATATGTGTAGAGGACAAAATTATATTTCTTAATTTACAACATTTCAAATGAATGATAATTTTTTTTTCTTACTCTCTGTATTATAAATTAAGGCTTTTATAGTAATAGGTTTTCAAATTTGAATTTTATCTTTCTTTTAAAATTTTATCTTCATTTTACATACTAGTAGTTAGTCATGTGCGTTGTGATGAATAATACTTGTTTGAAGTTAAGCTTTCACAAAACGAAATTACGGAAATAGTCATTTTTGTTCCAAGTTACGTTTCTAAAGCTATGTCATTATTCAAATATGACTAAATTTAAATAAAAGAACTAAGAATCAGAGCTAATTTCCAGCAAAAAAACTCTTTCTCTAAAAGATTCTAAATTATACCAGAAATATTAGTAAAGAACCATTGAATTTCTGTTTATTAAAAAGACGAAGATACTGTATAAAAAGATTACTATCTTGACATAGAATATGAAGTCATAAACTGCTTTTTTTCTATTTTGAAATTTTGTTCGAAATAAAGTGAGAAAATAGAATGAAAGTAGAATGACATTTAAAAGTTCCCTCTGAACTTATAGAAAAAAAGTTATGATATTCTTAAAATTCCAAGGCTCAGTTGAATATATTCTTAAATTTAGGCAGAATATGGGAAAAGTTGTTTTACATTGTGCATACATTTATGAACTTTTTCTAATGAAAGAGTCATTGCCTTCTGCGATTAAGATCAAAGTTATATTAAAATATTTGTTTAAATGTGTTATTAATTGTCATATTTTGTAGAAAATCAAGATAATTTTTCTTAGTAATTATCAATTTAGGATAATATTTATAGGCCTCAGAGTTTTATTAAATTGTTATATTTTGCTGAAAATCAAGACGTTTTCTTAAGAATTATCAATTCCTGAATTTAACTCACTAATGAAAAGGATGTATTTTGAGAGCATGATTAAGTATAATGGTTTGTTACACGCTGGTCTACAATAAATTATGTAAAAAAGAAAAAAAAGCTACATAACTAATTACTTACAATTTTTTCATAACGAACAAGAATTATATACAAAAGAATTGTTATAAAGAAAGGGGAACAATAGGAGATACTTGCCTTAAAAATGATAAAACATTGAGATAATGTTACATATTTGTATGTAATGAATTATAGGGCACGTTTACCAAATTCTAAGCTTTCGGATAATGTGAGTGAAATAAAGAATACTTAAAAAAGAAAGAATGCTTTATTTTATATGTATATGAGCCCTAATGGGTAAAAATGAAATTTTTTAGGTAAAATTAAATGATCTCTATTCTCTTGTAAACTATAAGCTTATGAAAGATATAAATTGTTTGATGAATTTTTAAATACTCTGATTAATATATACTAAATATTCGGGAATCATTTTACTAAAAGTTCAAAAAATATCAAAAAAGCAAATTAATCTTTTCAACTCAGATTGGATGGAAAAAATTAAAATCTGGACTGAATGGGAGAATAAAATTAAAATGAAGAAAAAATTAGAAACTTTTAACTGAAGTAAAAGAGATCAAAACAATAATCGCATGTTCTTTGTACTCTTATTTGGCCGTTCCAAATTAATACTCTACTTTCATTTTCATTCTTTTGTGTATGTTTCTCCCATAATTAAGAAGAAAATTAATGACTATAAATATGACTTTTCATGATATTTACCACAAATAAATAAGCAGCTTTTAACCCAAAAGTTTTCGGTCTCCTAATCACTTGTTATCATTTATCCACATCTTTCCCTTATATTTCTTAATTAAAAAATAAAAAGTTCAAATAATCTTTTTTAGAGAATTTATTTCCTCATTCACATTGTTTTTGATATTTATAATTTCAAACGGTCTCGATAGTTTTATTTTTAGTCCTTTCATCAATGACAGCTGTTAATTTGAAAGTTTAAATTGCGCCCTCTAGTGTTCTGTTTCGAAGTAAATATACTGGACTTATATCTCTAACATTGTTGCTACTTACTTTGTGACTTGAAGTGCATGTATAAAGAGCTGTTAACTCGAGCCAAAATAGCACTTTTATTTAAATTTGATCACAGAGTAGCAAACACATCCCATGAATATTTGATTATTTTATTTTGAGTAATTAATTTATTTTGGATATCAATGAAATTTTCTTCTGGACATATTAATTGTTTAAATATTTATTGCCAATTTACAGAGAAAATTTGTGACTCAATCCAGTTCCTCATTTTTAATACAACTTTGATAAATTTTAACAATTGTATAAATCAATATCTTATTGGCAGATAGTTTATTGTTAATACATAGTTTAACTAAACTATTTTGATTTAAAATATAAATGCATACGTTCTATTACTTGAGCTACAAAGTATTTAATTTGCGTAAATATTTACTTCTTAAAAAGCAATTCCAAAATCAGTTTTCTCTAAAATTTTGAAATAAAACGTGGTAAATTATGCAAAGAAAAGTGCTGTTTGCATCTTCAAAGATTGTAAGAAGAATCATTAAATTTTCATAAATGATGTAAATATAGAATTTCCTTGGGAAATAAAAACTAATTTTAGCAATTTGGTAACAGTTAAAGAGTTTTGAAGATCTTAGTCACTCTTAGAACTCGTAATTTTTCTTTAGTTTCATTTTATGCTTTATAATGAATATTATTTATTTCAGTAAAATGAAAGATTTTTGATAATATCTAGATTTTTGATAATATTTGATAATATCTGAAAGATTTTTTATAATATATTTTGATATATATTATCAAAAGAAAATATATAGAAATTTTTATAGTATTTAAATTTCTATATATTATCTTTTGATTATATATAGAAATTTAAATACTATAAAAAATTTCTGATTCATTTAAACAATAATCACATTTGGTAACAGTTAAAGAGTTTTGAAGATCTTAGTCACTCTTAGAACTCGTAATTTTTCTTCAGTTTCATTTTATGCTTTATAATGAATATTATTTATTTTAGTAAAATGAAAGATTTTTGATAATATCTAAATTTAAATACTATAAAAAATTTCTGATTCATTTAAACAATAATCACATTTGTTGGTGAGATTATAATTCTGAATTTGTTAGTTAATGAATTCTGAAAGTTAATGAATCTAAATTATAGTTTTAGAGTTTAAAAAATATAAAATTGATTTTAGATAAATTACATGTAGTTTGAAATCCTTGTATTAGAGCACTCATATGAATATAAATTTATCTTAATTTAAATTTACAGAGAGAGAGAGAGAGAGATAAGTTCATATAATTATGAGATAAGCTCGGTTTCAAAATCATTACGTAAATCGTATTCATCTTCAAAATAAGGTATACATATTTGTGAATAAGATAAAAATATATACAATTTTTATTTCATATGTATAAAAAGGCAATAAAATAAAATTTTTTTAATTGTATTATTTAATACAAGTTGAATATTATATTTAGCTAAAATATATTAGTTAGTTTTTTAAACCATTGTTATTAATTAAAATAAGAAGGCATAAATTATTATTATATTTTTAAAACTAAAGTCATACTCAATTTATTTTATATTAAAAAAAATCAGTGGCATGAGAGCCCTTATGGGTGCAAAGTTTTTTTTTATTTCTAATGGCGGGCACCCTTGAGCAAGTAAGTACATTAGCCTATTTGACGCAAAAAGGCCGGAAACTGCTACTCATTTTATCGTTACCTGGTGGGCACCTGTGAATCGAGTCGCGGAGGTACGAGTAGCATCGCCCACGCCACACCACCACAAACCCGTTTATAGGGCGGGCCACATTCATCCATCATCTGAGGAAAGGACAAGAAACACAGAGAGAGAGAAAGAGAAAGTACATCCATGCCCGAGCCGGGATTCGAACCCAGGTCCTCCCCATCCGTAGTCAGTGCAAAGTGCCCATATGTGTTTTCATGATGCCCTGGTGTACTAAGCATATACAATTTATGTTATTAAATTCAATAAATATTAATATGAATATCATTTCATCTTCCCAATGTAACAAAATTCAAAAACTTAATTATCACTTTTTAATTATTAGTAATAATTCTCAATATACTTTACAAAATAATACATTTTTTTATTGTTTATTATTGAATTAAAACCTGTAATGAAATAAACTCGTTCATTTTGTTAGTGTGTGTGTGCTTATAGAATAAACCATTTTTTATAAGTTGATTTAACTTTTAATCTTTCCTATGCATTCCTTTTATAGTTCTTCAGACTTTTGTTATTCATTGCAATTTATGAATACACAGAAATTCGTATGTAGATTTTATTACATATAATGCATTAATTGTTATAAGGCTTTAAATGCTTTTAATATTGTTCGACATGATATTCTAAATAAAAATATTATGAAGGAATAAGGCTATAAATATGAGGAATTATATTGACTTATTACAAGAAATTTAAAAAAATTGTTGCATTTTTTATTTGACAGCTATGTAAAAAATTTCTATTATAAATAATGTTTGAAAAATAAGTTTTGATTAAGAAAAGAATTAAAAAATGAGAATTTTCACTTTTTATTCATAGTTTTTACTGAAACAGTAATATTAAGTTTGACATTAAGAACTACATTGGAACAAGAGCTACATTGGAACAAGAGAAAACTGAAAAAATTTCTACAAGAAATTTCAAAGTTTTGACAAAACTATCAATTCTAAGTCAATTGATTAGGGAAAAATAAAGGGTGAAATGTAAATCGATCACTGATCCTAAACATTTAACATATCATCTTCATTTAATTTAACGATAACGAATTAATACCTTTAACGATATTAGTAATAATTTTAATAATTTAATTTTAATGTAAGAATTTGAATTTTGCTGACCACATTTCTTTCCAAAAAAGAAAAAAATAAGCTACATTTAATTTTTTTTGGTTTATGGAGAAAAATATTGTGAAAATTGCTAAAAAAAATTTAGCAGCTTTTTTAATTTCATTTCGTTTAAATATTCTTATGCTATTTATTCTTCATTAACAATATGTTTATAAATATGAAGTTAAGAGAAGTCTTATGAAATTTATGAATGTCAAGAACATTACTGAGAAATTATTTAAAAGAAAGCAAATCCTGTTTTTGAAGACCAGTTAAGGAGTCTTAAAAGACTGTCAAGTGTAATAATAAGGGGATTTATTTAGTTAACGAAGAATAATATTGTCTCATAGGACTTCAGGAAACAAAGTTAATTCCTTAGAGCTTATCATTCTCATGGATTATTAAACTCCTTTAAATTTGCATCAGAATAATGCATCATATAGCAAGTTAAATTATGTAAATAAATATTTTAAGTTCTTTTTTTTATTATGAAACATATTATCGTAAACGAAGTATATGACTCAATTTCAAAAGTCTTATCAGTCTTATTTATAAACTCATTCATATTGTTTTCAAATATCAAAAATGACATTAAAACAGCGTTAAAAATATTTAAAGGTTTAATTAATAAATTGATAAATTAAATATGAATATTATATTTAATTGTTTTACTATATTCAATGCTCTGTTCTATGTTTGAAAAGACAAATATTAATAATTATTGTTTTTTGAAGATATGTTAAAATCATAATCCTGTTGTTTACGTATATAGGGCTGATTATACTTAACATAAGCGATATTTATAATAGCATTTTTATGCCTTGTTATAACAATTTTTATAAACCAATTGCTTATAGAAATATTTTTCTTCTTTACTACATAGCTAATTAATTATTTTATTATAAAATGTTTACAAATACCTTAAATGTTTATGATTTAGTTTCATGACAATGTACTGCAAATAAACCAATTCTGAAATCAATTATCTCTAAATTCATTAATAATTCAATATGCAATATAAAATTTTTTTAATGAAATACGAGTTGCAAAGAATGTTTTTGTATTAAAAAAAATATTCATGTGTTGTTAATGATCATTACATTGAACACTGTTTTGTAAGTTCATTTAAGTTTGAACAATCTATTTGCAGTTTTTTTTTACATATCTGGAAATGCAATTTATATATTGCAATTGCAAATAATGAAAATGCAAAAGTTTATGTGTTATTTTATTATATATAAGGCATTTTAAATAAACATATGAAGTGAAATGCGATTGATATTTGCGTAATGATATAAACATAAGGAATTATCTTAATTTATTACTGAAAAATTTATGAAAATTGTATCTTTCAACATGACTTTTTTTTATAAAAAAGTATAAGTAACATTTATTCAATAAATAATATTCTCCTTAAAAATAATTATAAGAAAAACAATTTCGCATTTCTGTCCTCAGGTTTGGTGAAACATTAGTTACATCTGTATTTGATTTTAATAAAAAAAAAAATAAGGAGAGATTGAAGAACTTCTTTAATTTTAGTTTCTTTAAGAAATTTTTGTTATGAAATTATGCCAAAACTATTAGCTTAAAACAAATTCATTAAAAAATAATGACAACCATATAAAATTATTACTGACCCTACTGTAGAAGTCTACATTTATATTACATTTTACATTTAAACATTTTTTTTAAAAAAATGTTTAATTTTTTTACATTTCATATAAATTACAGTTCATTACAAAATTTTACATTTCATACAATTTTACTTGAAACCTATTCTTTCAAATTTAAATAAAACATTTTGATTTGATATGGATTTATACTTTATTTCAGTGCAAACTTAATTTTTGTATGAATTTATAGAGAAAAGTAATGGGGTAATTGATTAAAACTTGTACAATTTTTTAAAAATTTTTAAACATGTGTATAAAGTTGAAATATTCTCCCATTATTTACACTCCATGGATTAATTAACCACATTTTTTAAAAATTCAAAGTTAAAATAACTGACGTGGAATTTATGAATGCATGATTACTGTTAATATATTTAGAAAATAGATCCTGTTTCTGAATGTCAGCCCGGAAGTAGGAAGTCTTAGAGGCGTGTCATTTATAATAAAGATGAAATTTAATTGGTTGACGAAGAATAATGCTGTCTCAAAGGACTTTAGGAGACAAATTTAATTCTTTAGTTTATTATTCTCAAGGATTATCAACGTTCCTTAAATTTGCATTGGAATAATGCAACGTATAACGAGTTAATTTATGCAGATAAACATTTTAATTCCAACAAGTCACACAATAAACACGTCTTATCATATTAAAAGTTATATATCAATTTAAAAAGTTGTTTTATAAATTTTGTTTACTTTTTAAATTTTTCCAGAGGACTGGAAATAAAAACAATAACGACAATAATGACTTAAAATTTAAGTATATTTAAGAAATTTGTACAAATAATACAAATACTTCAATTGTTAATTATCATTTGAAGCTTTGATTCATGTTTGAAAAGATTAAATATAATCAAATAGTTTCTTGATAGGAAAAGATAAATCTATAAATAATCTGCATTTCTGTATTTTAGAATTTAATATTTTGTGTGTGAATCTATCGTTCATAAAACTTAATTTTACTATATATTTTTATGTTTTCCTTATATTCCCATAATTAAAATAAATAAATAAAATATATTACACTGACAAATATTCTATTTCATCTTCTTTTTATGCAATGTGTTATATGAAATGTTAACTCATATTTATAATTTTTTATTGCCTTTTATTTTTGTAAAGGCACATATAATATAGTAATAAAGAGTGCTTAAACCTTATCTTATTCTTAACTTATCGTGCCTAATCCAATGTGTTTATTTAAGAAGCAGACAAATTTTGCTTTTATATTTTAATAATTAGTTGCTTATTTTATTTTAATTTTATTCCATGGTTTAAAAAATGTGAGCATTGTGAAAAACGATTTTCTTGATGAAAAAAGTTATCATTTTTCTGAAAATGCTTCTTAGGAAAAGTAAAAATTTGAAGCACTACCTGATTATTACTTGCATTAAATTTTATAATAGTTAAATATTTAACACTTTTTAAAATATAGTTAAGTTTTATAATAAAAAGCAAATAATTATTCAGTTTTATTTAAAGATCAAATAAAAAGATTTTTTGCAATGTGTAATTTCTTTTTTTCAATATTTGCTTTCTCATGTCACTTAAAATATTTTAGTTCTCGATTTTCAGCAGTTAAATATAGCTTATGATTGAGAAGAAATTACAGTAGGATATTTTGTTATGGATTACTAATTCTCTTGACATATAAATAGATTGTTGCTCATAGTAACTTATAATAAATAATCAAAGTTTAAAAGAGTAATATGATATAGAAGAATTATATATGAAAAACTACTATATTTCAGTTTTCGAAATTTTATATTTCGAATAAATAAGCTAGAAATTAGTCTTCTATGCGTTAAAAAATATTACAATTATCCGTAAAGTCTTAAAAAATTTGAGATTTTTATTATGATTGTCTTGAAGCGATTAAGATGTTTAAGTTTTTGAAACATCATTATTCTCTGTGAAAACCTCGTTAGTAAAAAAAATAAGCTTTTTAAGAACTTAAAAGATTATGAACCTAACCATTGTTATGCAATGAGCTATAGTAGAATAAAAAATGCCGTTAATGTCACATATTGTTGAGGATTTTTTGTACTATTTTACCTCAACTCAAGAATCATTTTTTAAAACCAAGTTTAAGTTCAAATTTAACTACATTTAAATATACTTAACTTGATAACATTACCCATTATTTTCATAAATTTTGCTTTAAGAGCATTTTTAATGTTCCTTTCAGATTTAATTCAAGATTTGTTTGCAGATTAATCTAAATTATGTATTTTAGTTCTACGTAAAATTGTTTTAGTCGAAATAAAATTAATCATCTTGCAGCAATATTGCTTTTTACTTGCAATTCCAATTGAATCTTTTAATAAATTTTAAAAATCTTTTAATTTGAGTCAAATTCAAATTTATTGAAATGAATATCAGTTTGCCGAAGCCATCTAAAACCATTATTTGTCCTTCACATCAAAGATAATTAGCCAGATGTTGAGGATCTTGTCGTAAGTTATGCCAATAATATTGTAACCCTGCTGATCAATCAACATTAAGCTTTATTTCAATTGATAATACAAAATCCTTCTTCCTATTCTTATTTTAACACATTCTATTATATTTTATGAATATTTATGATATTATGAAAATGATTGATTTAAAGAAACAGTTATTTCATCAAAAAGAACACACAATTAAAACTTTCCATTGGTGAATACCTAACTGTAATGTTGATTGGATTTTCTTCGTTGGCAAATAAATTGCAGGTGCAAATTGGATTATAGAAACAAAATTACATTTTGTTAGCTAAGGATTTTGACTGTTCTTCATTTTTGCTTTATATTAAATATTTTTTCAGAAATTATTTAAAAAAAAGATCTGTGTCTTTTGATATGTGAACGATTTTAGTAAAATTTAATTCACCATTTCTTCTAGAATCTACTCTTTTAAGAAGCAATTAAGTTGAATTACTTTGCACAGTTGTGTAAATTTTAGAAAGAGCAAACTAATGTAAATTGGTTATCCAAATTTATTACGAAATCTGATAAACTAATTGCTTGCCGGTAATAACTACTAAAACATGATAATATTTTTGCAGTTTTCAAAGGGATGAATGTGAATTTCGCTCAAAATGTTTTAATTAGTAAAAAAGTTTTATTTTTATGAATATTTAAAAAAAAATTTCATTTTCTAATTGCTAAAAGTGACAATTAAAAATATCTTGCGAGGTAATATTTTGTTCCTGTATAAAAATAAATATATTTTTGATTTTTACGGTGATTTGGCAGCAACATTATTATCCAACCGTTTCTGACTTAAAAATTTTCAACTACTTTCGTTCTTTCAGCTTAAGTCGGAAACTTCTTAAGAAAAAAGTTATAAAGTGTGCCGAAACTGTCAACTCAAAAGTAGTTCATTAAAGAAGGAAATATACCGAATACTTTGAAAATTTTAGGCTACTTGGTTATCAATATCTTAAGCTATATATTGTATATTTTTTCCTCACTTGATATTCAACTTAACAAAAACTATGTTCCCCAAGATTTATGTGCTCTAAAGAAAAGGACAAAATTGATTGAAATTTCAGCAGTTTTTTTTTATGAAGTTCTCAAATTTTCTAAAAATGATAGGAGGAAAA